>JAIUZE010018421.1:0-18966 GCA_022085475.1 Heliosperma pusillum
TCTCAATCTTATCAAACTTATACCGCTAACGGTTAGATGGAAGCCCTAGTGAGCGTATTAGGTGGTTTCGGATTTGATTTCCACATGATCTTATCATTATATATTGGATTGCCTATCTATTCTTATTGTAACTCCCATGTATATCTATATATGCATGATTTAACTTTTGTATTTCCTTATATGTACGTTTGATGTGATATGGCTGGGAGAACCCGGAGTTACTCCCCACTGATTGTGGCTTTCATGTTTTTCATGAATGAACAGGTTGCTTGCATGGATGGCTTTTTGCTTAGCTATTTTGGGTTCGGTTTGGCTAAGCGGACGTTGTCCTGGATAAACCCTCTAGACGTTTTTAGCAGTTGCTAAAATCGATGAAGAAAAATACCCCATCTATTTCGAAAATACCCCATCTATTTCGAAAATACCCCATCTATATTGTAAGATCACTTTTACTTGTTAACCTTTTGGAGAGACTTCGTCTCTTGATGTAGTATAATTCGTACTTTAGTTTTTAATATATGACACTCCTCGTATTCTTTCCTTGCATGTATAAAAGTTTTTAAAACTTCATATTCCGCTATATAATTCACATGCTTGTATGTTTTATCTTTCCGCATTCGCGAGGGTTGTCACAACTCCGACATTCAATAAATACAAATAAAAAAATTTTGAAAGACTAATCTTCATAATATTTCCAAAACATATTTCAAATTAAAGTTTCACCGGGTAACGAAGATTTCACAGGCGTTCGAAGATCGATGCGCAGTATGTTTTAAAACGGTACTTCAGATTTTATTTTCGTCGACGACGGCCCCTCGGGACACATTCTACTATCAATTACGACACAAGATAGTGGTCAACGATATATGTATGTTGAGGGTGAAATAATACCTCTTCTACCATTTCAATTTCCTTCTTTTATTTTCGCCTTCTTCTGTTTATCGTTATTTATCGTTCTGAGTTATTAACATGTTGTTTAATTGTTTCTTTTCATAATTGATTTATGAAATCAATATTGTATGTTGATATTGTTGTCTTATTTATTATTTCTAGTCAGTTTATGATAGTATTTCGTTATGTAAACATCATTGTCTATTCGTATGTCGTATTTGAGTAGATTAGCCTTTAACTTTGAGTAGTTCGATTTGTGAGTCGCTCTTTAGTTCATGTCATATGTTTTATGTCTAGTTTATTATCATATATAAGTCGTAGTTGATTTTGTATAATAATTTGTAGATTCTAATCATACGTCGTAGCGTAAGTGAGTCCGTCTTAAAGTCACTCGATCGAGTACTTGACATAATCGATCAAGTCGGGTCGATACTCGACCGAGTACAGTGGTACTCGATCGAGTATCCTTGCCTGCCTGTGTTGTTTCAACTCTGTCCCAAAGTCACTCGACCGAGTACAGCATACTGGATCGAATAACCCTGAGACAGAGGCATCTTTCGCTCTTTTCTAGTCTATCTTCGCATGAATTTCTTAAAACTAACCGCTAATATTTGTTAATCCGTCTTATGCTAAGAGTAAGAATCCCCCTTTGCCTTTTTTTTCTTATTTGTTTAGACTAGATTAGTTTAAATGAACTCGCATGCTAAAATAACTTTGACAAAGTTAAATGCATTAAATGACATAGAATAAAATTCATATGTTAGGGTTTAATTCGCATGTTTGCTGATGCGTGTATTTTATATAGACCTTTTAGGCCATATTTGCACGCATTTCCATGCTCATTTAGTAGTGTTATACTACAAATATCCCCCGAGTAGTCTACTTTGGTTTGTTTTGTAATATTTGCAGGTATGGACCAGAATGACGGAAAACTAGCCATTTTGTAGTTCCTCAAGCATGCATAAGTGAGTCGGAAAGGAATCTTGGTGTCTCGGAATGCGTGAAGCCGTGTTGAAGGAATGGAAGAACGAAATCCATGAGCAAAGCACTCGTTCGAGGTGCGAAAGCCTTCGATCGACCACTTTATTGATTAGAAGACCTCGATCGAGCGTTGTTCTGCTCGATCGAGCTGCTGGCTTTGGACATTTACTCGATCGACCACACTGGTTACTCGATCGAGTATTCCTGTCTTACACTTTCCTCGATCGAGTCGTTTTGACAGCAAAGGTTGCTCAATCGAGTGGTTACAAGCTATGGGCTTTGCGAGATAGTTGTTAAGCAATGGACGCCTTGTAATTTGTTATTTTATTTTTACTTAAGGGTGAAAACGAGAACAATAAACAGACGGATGACTCTAGACTTTAGACTAGAAAAACAATTTCTACCCTAGACTTTATTTTTGACTTCGATTGCTGGATCTGAATTTGAGGACTTCCTCTGACTTTCTTCTTCTTTCAAATTCGGGTATTATTGTTCTTGAATTTAATTAGTTATTTCTCTATGTCTTTTTGTTTCTTATTTATTATTGTTGTTGTTCTTCTTTCTATTATGTGTAGCTAATTCCTTTGCTAGGATTTAGGGGAACCGTGGCTTAGGTAAGATGAATTGATTAGTAGTCTTTAGATTAGGTTTGGATGCAATCATCACATTTAATAGCTTTTAATTGTTTGAGTCGACGCAATCAATTGACTGACTTGATACCCCCTTGACCTAGATCGAGAGATTGGAAAAGGACAGTTCAGTGATGAACATTGGGATTATGCTAATGAGGGCGAGAGCTAAGTTAGTATATCTTAGGGCGAATAGCGGACCGAAAGGACCTTTTCACTACCCACAAACCTGTTTAGATATTACTTTGATTTCTATCCTGACCCTAGATGCCATGGGGAACCGACGATCCTAGTTCTTCTCCTTTCTGTTATTTCGCTCTTTATTTCTCTTTCCCTTTTCTCTTGTAGTGTTAGAAAATCATTTAAACAAACCCCCCGATTTAGTTACCTTGGCAGACTTAGCAAGTTATAGGATTCCCTCTCCCTGTGGATTCGATACCCGACTGCCTCTACTGTATTTTGTTGAGACCGTTAGGTTTTATCTTTGATAGGGTTGCGATAGCCGTATCATTTGCATTGCATATGACTCGTTCCAAATAGCCATTCACTTGCTTGGTAGAGACTGTTAATGTAACGGGCGGGGTTGGGTGCTTTATAATGAAATTAAAATTGTCTTCCTAACACGTAACCTCACACGAATCTAAATCTCTAAAAATTGGTTTTCTAAATTCAATAAAAAATTAGTGGCGACTCTTTCAAAAGCTTAAAGAATAAAACCAATGTGTTTTAAGAATTAAAACTCGTTTTTGTGTGGAGCGAATTCCCTCATCCACAAACTTACACCAGTATGTCAACTCCTCTATGAAAACTTACCAACACTCTTCCTTGAAATACACCAAAGACCCTCAATATCGATCACATATCACACATAACATCACCTATCAATTCGCCTCATAACATTCCATAACATGAATACACGAACATCACCAATAACCAAGACTGCAACTCGACATCCATGCCTATAACAATACCTACTCGCACAACTGATCAATAATTCCCTTAATTTTACCAACCAATCACCATACTGTCTAAATATTCCACAGAACAAAGCTACTAAAATGAGACAACCTGCTCTTCTCAAAAGCTGCTACGCCCTATAACCCTATTCATCATTAACTCTTACCTATTTCCTTTATTGTCATCATCCCGTCTTACCTACAATCGCTTATTACCCTAACACCACACCGTCAAATATATCAAAGTCCCAAACACCAACCATTCCTCACCTCCCCTAGAATTAACCCGAAATCCTCAACACGAAACATTAGATCAATCATTTACCACGATTAGTCATAACATTCTTCTTAGTTCTCGCCCTATCTCGACCGCATAACACTCAACCTAAAAATCTCGTCCACCCCAAATCCTAAATTTCATCCTCATTACCAACGAATCCATCCACTCAAACATGATACACCCTAACGCCATATCCCCATAAAATCCTCCGAACGACAATGAACCATTTACAACCTCAAGCACACCTATAATGAAATTTCACGACTTCCTCATACCCTTTTAGTCAAAACATCTAAATCCACATGCGAAAATACCCCAAAAATCAAGCCTTTCGACCAAAGATATAAAAGAACCAGGAACCCAATAATAAGGACTAATAAATCTCCACTGATTAGAATCTACTCTTAAACCCACAAGACAACAGCTAACGAAATGATAACAATGAAAATGCAACATCTATACATATGCCCAACACTTAAATAATGCAAGTTCTCAAAACTCGATATTCTAACTAACTCACGGAGACTCGCATCATCACATGACCGACATAACAGACCACCAAACAAATGACACCTTACACAACAAAAGACTATACAAGCCATGATAAAGGTAACCTCACTCGACATACACATACTACTTATACTTTCCCCAACACTTTGAAATTCCATAGACCTTAATTAGACTCCTCTAATTAGTTACTAAATTACTTGTTAATTTAGTATTTAATGATGTATGTAATATGCATGCAAATATAAAGACATTTATATAAAAGAAGAAATTTCCTCACATTGATATGGAAATAATATGGGCACAACCAGAACTCCTTCTTGTTGTTCTTGAGCTATATATATGGATGAACAAGAATAATCTCCAAATTAGAAGACCTCTTTCAAGTTGCACCAAGATGGTACCAAATAATCTACTCTTATTATTAACTAGATAATAAGATAGATATTATGCTACTAATATTAGTATATATTACTACACTAGTAATACTTAGAGAATATTAGTATTTTGAGAGTTTTAGTGAGAGGATGATTTTAGAGAGAAGTGTGAATAAAAGCACAAAATGAACTTGTGAAAAAATGAACAACTATTGTTCATTGTAAGGCCACTATTGTAACAACCCGTAATTTGAAAGACCGAAATTATATTTGAAAAATAATAAATTTAATTTATTTGAATTTATTACGATTTATTTGAATTTATGATAATTTAATATAATTATTTTGAATTTATTAGGAATTAAAGAGTAGGTTATACGGTTTAAACCCGAACTTCATTTAACTATTCCCGAGTCAACTTAAGTTCTGAAACAAACCCAAAACCCGACTCCTACATGTGCCACACGCCCAAATCACCTTTTCCCCTCATTTTAGATCTTTTGATTCATTTGATTAAACTAATACAAATATCTAAGATATTTGTAACTTTATCGATCTGTCAACTTAAATTCCGCAACAAATCGCTTAAAAACAGACCCGATTTCTACCTCTTCCACACGGCTCTCCCTTTTCTCTTAGGATTAGATATTTTCATTAAACTAACATAATATCTAATAATATCTAGATATTTGATTAAACAAACATAATATCTAATAATATCTAGATTTTTACCATAATATATTTATAAAACCCGAGTCAATCCCGTAACAACAAGTTCAAAATCCGACTCCCATTAATCCCTATATTACACGGCCCAACCCTCCTCTCTTACACACTAATTATCTTTTCATTTTACATTAAATCAGCCTAATATCTACTTAATACCTTCTTTAATATAATCACAATTGTTATTGGTGTTCTTGATCGTTCTTGAGCAAAATCGTCACAAAACCTTCGTTACTTGGCCAACTCCGTTCTAAATTATATTTCTAGAGTCTCCTCTCCGCTCTTCATCTCCATGTACGTTTCATTTTCAATTCCGACAAAATCGTTTTCAACACTTTAATTGTTAAAATCAAGTTTTAATACTAATAATGTTATTTTTGTCATTTCTTATAGGAGAAGATTATGAAAACGAGTTTGGTGACTCGTATATTTTAGAAGAAGATTAGTAGACGGGTTTTTAGGTCTTATTTTGGTGCTATTTGGTTTTGTGCTAGCTAAGGTAACGATTACCGAGTTACTCGACGAATTAATGTTACATACTTTTGCTTTTGTTATTGTTATTTACGGTTTTAAGTAGTAACATGCTAGGTTGTTATTATTATTAAGTTTTATGAATTTTTAACATATTTAGTGTTTTTGACATGTTGGATGATTTGTTCATAATCATAATTTTAGTATGAATGATGGTTGAATTGGATGTTAAAATAGATTGTTGTTAATTAAAACATGTTAGAAATAAATTTGGGGTTGTTGTTGGTGGTGGCCGTGAGTGGTGGCCTTGAGTGGTGGCTGAAAACAGGCCCGGTTCAGGCCGGTTCAGGCCCGGTTTGGGTTGGTCCGTTATTGGCCTTTTGGGCTTGTGTCGATACTTGATTGTTTTGTTGTTGTTTTGACGGGTTTTAAATATGTTAAGCATGCGGGAAATATTAGGAAAACGATTTTAGAAATGTTGACCAAAACCGGCCCAAACCAGCCCCCAGTGGGCCCAGTCCAGGCCCGGTCCAGCCCATGACCCGTGAGCCCTCCTTTGGGCTTGTGACGGTTTTTGAGTTTAGTGTTATTATTATATCATGTTTTGTAATATTTAGCAAGTGGGAAATTTTAATAAGTAAATTATTTAATTAAACGGTTTTCATAATATTATTATTTCTCACATGTTAGAAATTATAGCATGAGATGGAAGTTTAATTAGATATCCTTTAAGTCAAGCGGGTTTGGTAAGAATTAATAATTCACATGTTAGAAATTAGAATAAAATAGCATGAAATGAATATGATGTTCTTATGTTCAAGCCTAAATGGCTAAGACTCTGTTTCTAGCCGGTTTGACCAAACGGGTTTGGTCAAACTATGATCTAGTCAGCCCCGTTTTGACTGATGACCCGTCGCGGGACTCGGGTCGGGGATTTGTCTTCAGGTAAGGTTTTATTTAATGAATGAATGAACGAGCCTTAGTAGATATGAGGCGATATGATATTTGAATGTGATTTATATGCAATTAGTCACATGATAGGAAGTGTTTCCCGTGACTGTTTAATTGTATGATATATGTCGTGTTGACTAAGTACCCATGGAGAATTATGATTATATGGCGTGTTGACCATTCTAATTCTAAATGAGTACCTTGGACCATGACATTGATAGGCCTTACTATCTTTAACGAGTATATAGTTCACAGCTTGATAGCTTTTGTGTCACTGGCCTGGGATTTTGATACCAAGCCGGGGCATGGCTGCCTAATTGCTTCCACTTTGGGAATGGAGCCAGCTTAAGTACTAGCCAACTCTGCTTAGGGGGTCTCCTAGTAGAGATTCTCATGTACTTTTGGTCATGAGACAGGGAATGGGTTAGCTGTTGTCGCTAGGTCTGATCAGTCTAGGACTAGGATGTTTATCCTACCTTGTGGTATAGACTCGAGTTACAGAAGTCGACTATTGACTGTACTAAGAACTTATGCCTGTTTCTAGACGTATTGGTCTTTCATGTTTGATGATTCTATGAATCGTAGAAGGTGAGATGCAAGCCGGCTACGGTTGATAGAGTTTGGATTACCGGTTGTTAACTGATTCACATGATAGTTTGCATGATTAGGGTTGAGTTGTATCCAGGCCATGTTTTAAATGTAACCTCTGAGCTGAAATACTAGCTTCCCTACCTCGTGGTATAGGTTGTTAACTGATTCACATGATAGCTTGCATGAGTAGCTTAGCCTTCATATGCTAGGTTATATGTTAGTTATTTGTTTCATAACATGAAAAGCATATCGTATATGTTAAGTTTTGTATTTTCCATATACATCTCTTTTATGTTATTCATGTTTTATTAAACTCGACATTTCGTGGCTGGGAGAACTCGGAGTTACTCCCCACTGACTGTGGCTTCCGTGTTTATATTTAATGCGGTTGGCAGGTTTGTGATGCATACTTGGGTACATTGACGAGCTAGCGAGTGAAGAATTACCTTGGACCTATATTCGGTTCTTAGGATTGTATTATTTAATACACTCTTTTATTTCCGTATTTATTAGGGAGATATGTCTCCCGTTTTGATACTTCTTATGTATAATATTATTTCCTTTTTGTTATGAACCTTTTTCTTTAAGACACCTTTGTTATGATGAATATATTTAATGGTAGGTTCCGGTTTTAAAATTTACCGATTTTCACTAAAGTGAACCTATTAAAAACGTATTCTCATCTTTTATTTATTTAAATTACTTGTTTATCTTTCCGCAAATTCGAGGGTGTCACAACTATGGCCAGACCATCCATGCAAAATGGCCTCTTATTTTGTTTAGTTTATTCACATGCAATAAGGTGGAGTGTAGGAAAAAAATGAAATGATTAAATTATGTAGGTTATGTCACAATCAAAAGGAGAATTGTGTAAGAAGGAAAGAACAAAATCATTTCTTCCTACATATGACATAACTGGCCACATGTGGCTCATTATGGTCCATTTTGATTTTTCATATTAGTCCCACAAATACTTATTAATCATATGCTTAATTATCTTGTATAATTAAGTGTTAATTTGATCATATAACAATTATATGACACAATTAAATAAATAATATGTACTTAACATTTTAAGTAATATTTTACCATTATATCAATATATAATGGGTCCCATAATGCTTAGTTAATTTATTTTACAACTCCTTGTAAATATAATTAACTAATTACCTCTATCTCAAAACCTCAACTAATTTAGTAATTTAACGATTAATTACAAAGTTAAATCTTATTTACTCATATTAAAATAAGATATAATTTATTGGTCAATTATCGCATAATTGAAAAATAAACTTAATCGAAATTTACTCTCGTACATATCGAATATATGTAATGGACTAATTAACTGTATCATATATAAATAATTAGTTACTATTTGGATTTCATCCTATAGGTGTGACCGAAAGGGATCACTTGATCACCGCCGTCATACGACAATAACGTCAAACTCTAGTCAGCCAACCGTTATTGATTTGCGTTAATCAACTGACTAATCATATATATAGTCAATAAATATCCCAATTATATTCCTTAATGTATTAATGTAATTTATTAAGTGGCGCACTATTGTGGAGGACACCTACTCCAACAATCTCCCACTTGTCTAACACAAGTGTGTGTCACCAATTCTCTTGTCTATTTATCACATCTCCCACTCAACGCAAGGTGTCTTTCAGGTCGTACTTGAGATTGAGTATATCTAGAGTGGTTTTCTCGATAGGGAGAGTAACTGTCTGACCGGAAAACTCTACCATAGATCTCTTTCCGAGCGTGGCCACGCATTTACAGTAACTTCTCCTCGAGTGGCCCGAAGATGTTAATACCCAACGTGGGTGGACAATTCCTGTTGACCCATCTTACACTGTATGATGCAGATCACCATGACCCAGAAGATTCCCATTGGCCTCCTTTCACGGCACTACCTAGGACCAAAACCAAAGTCAATCGGAAACTACACCGACTCAGGTAAATGGTCGCCAGTCTAAAGAATCGACTCATAGGAATAAAATAGAAGACCCTGCCACGACCAGGCATCAAATAATTGATTTAAGGGTCTCTACAAATGTCACTGTCCGACAGAGTGTCATACAGTCTGTCTATGTAAACGGCCAGTCATCTCCATGACCCCATGGTGCTGAACCAACCATCGATCAACTTACAATCTTGTCACTTCGAGACGACACCTCATTGAGTGACTAGGGACAAAATACTAAGTTCGTCCTATTCACTTGAATAGGGTCCAACATTGTCTTACAATCTATTCGGATAAACAAAGTATTACATTTAGTCAAACTAAATAAAAGAGTTTATAATAAAACTCGAACAATGAATGCAATTATCATATATGAAATAATTAATAAAACATTCAATTATTACATATTACATAATCTAAAGGAATTCTGGTACACGTCTCAATCCCATTGTGACGACATGACCATCATGCTTAACCTTTGACAAAGGCTTGGTTATAGGATCAGCAATGTTGTCATCTGTCCCAACCTTACAAATGTCAATTTTCTTTCTGTCCACGTAATCTCTAATTACATGATATGTCCTAATTACATGTCTAGACTTGTTACTAGACTTGGGCTCTTTTGCTTGAAAAATAGCCCCACGGTTATCACAATAAATCGTGATAGGATCTTTGGCAGTAGGGACTACTGTTAGTCCTTCCAAAAATTGGCGAATCCACAAAGCTTCCTTTGCAGCTTCAGACGCTGCAAGGTAGAATCCGCTGTATCGCTTTGCTTGAAACTCTTCCAGCAAACAGCTACTCCATTCATCATATAAATGTAGCCGGATTGGGATTTCATATCATTCCTATCTGTTTGGAAACTGGCATCTGTGTAACCTTTTACACGTAACTCAGTCTCGCCTCCAAACACTAAGAACGAATCCTTAGTCCTTCTCAAGTACTTAAGGATGTTCTTTACGGCTATCCAGTGACTCTCACCTGGATTTGCTTGGTAACGACTTGTCATGCTCAAAGCATATGCAACATCGGGACGAGTGCACATCATAGTATACATGATTGATCAAACAACATATGCGTAAGGGATCAATTTCATGCGTTCAATCTCCTCGGGTTTCGTAGGGCACTCTGACTTGCTCAAAGTGATCCCATTTCCCATAGGAAGAAAGCCTCTCTTAGAGTCTTTCATGTTGAAATGATCAAGAATCTTATCAATATAAGTGTCTTGACTTAATGCTAGTATCCTTTTAGATCTATAACTATAGATCCGGATACCTAAGATGCGATGAGCCTCTCCTAAGTCTTTCATTTGGAAATGTATCCCTAGCCACTCCTTCACAAAAGTGAGCATTGGAATATCATTCCCAATGAGTAGTATGTCATCTACATACAAGACTAGAAAAGTTACTTTACTCCCACTAAACTTCATGTATAAACACGGTTCCTCGACACTTCGAGTGAAACCATTTTGTTTAATTACATGATCGAAACGATGATTCCAATTCCTGGATGCTTGCTTAAGACCATAGATGGATCTCTTAAGTTTGCATACCTTCTTAGGGTTTGATGGATCCACAAAACCTTCAGGTTGTGTCATGTACACTTCCTCTTCTAGAATCCCATTCAAGAAGGCGGTTTTGACATCCATTTGCCAAATCTCATAATTATGAAATGCGGCAACCGCTAAGATAATCCTTATGGATCGAAGCATGGCGACTGGGGCGAAAGTTTCGTCATAGTGAAGAACATGAACTTGGGTGAAACCTTTTGCCACCAATCTAGCTTTGTAAACATCATTATGTTTATCTATGCCACTTTTGATCTTATAGATCCACTTACACTGAAGAGGTCTTACCTCCTTAAGTAAATCAACCAAGTCCCATACTTGATTGTCGTCAATAGAATCCATTTCGGATTGCATGGCTCCTAGCCATAGCTTTGAGTCGGGACTACAAATGGCTGCTTTGTAGGTACTAGGTTCGTTGCCTTCAAAAAGTAACACATAATAGTCATCACCTTCCTCTATATTACCAAGGTATCTATCAGGTTGATGACTAATTCTGCTTGACCTCCTAGGTTCCGAAGGCATAATGACCGTGTCAGACGAAGATGGAACGTTTTCCTCGTCGTCCTTTTCGGTTTGTGGCTCTTGGACTTCATCAAGTTCAAATTTTCTCCCACTCTGTCTTTTAGAAATAAAATCATTTTCTAAAAAGACTGCATCACGAGACACAAACACTTTGTCCTCGTGTTTATTGTAGAAGTAATAAGCACGTGTTCCTTTGGATATCCTACAAACAGACATTTGTCAGATTTGGGTGCGAGTTTATCGTCAGACTTATTCTTAACAAAAGCCTCACATCCCCAAATTCTCATAAACGACAAATAAGGGACTTTCCCTGTCTATATCTCATATGGAGTCTTGTTTGCCGCTTTAGTTGGGCTTCAATTTAGTGAAAATATTGCAGATAAGATAGCAAAACCCCAAAAATAATCAGGAAGCTCTGTCAGACTCATCATAGATCGAACCATATCTAACAAAGTTCGATTTCTCCTTTCGAACACACCATTTAATTGAGGTGTCCCAGGAGGAGTCCATTGTGATACTATACCACAATCTTTTAGGTGTGAATCAAATTCATTGTTTAAGTATTCACCACCACGATCGGATCGTATGGCTTTAATCTTTTTGGTCAATTGGTTTTCAACTTCATTTTGAAATTCTTTGAATTTTTCAAAAGCATCACTTTTATGCCTCACAAGTAGACATATCCATATCTACTCAAGTCGTCGGTAAAAGTAATGAAGTAGTGATAACCACCTCTAGCTTGGATAGTCATTGGACCGCATACATCCGTATGTATAAGTCCTAATACTTCACTTGCTCGTGTCCCTTTTCCCGTAAAAGGATCACGAGTCATCTTGCCTAGAAGACAAGATTCGTATACACCATAAGATTCGTAATCGAATGGTTTGAGTACTTTAGATGAAACAAGTCTCTTTATACGTCGTTCGTTTATGTGCCCTAAACAACAATGCCAAAGGTATGATTGATTAGGTTCACCTGTTTTGAGCTTCTTGTTTTCTACATGATATACCTCTTTTGTAATATCTAGAACATAAATACCTCCAATAGAAATGGCCTCGCCATAAACCATTTCATTAAATGAAAAAGTACAACAATTGTTCTTAATACAAAATGAAAATCCTTCCATGTCTAACACGGAAATGGAGATAATGTTCTTGGTAAGAGTTGGTATATAATAGAAATTATCTAAATACAACTCTAAACCATTATGCAAAAGAAGAACGTAGGTGCTCACGGAAACTGCGGCTATGTGACAACCCTCGCGAATGCTGAAATAAAACATAATAAGCATGTTATTTATACACCGGAAAATACGGTGTTTTTAAAACTTTTTACATGCTAAGATAAAATTACGAGGAATGTCAAATAATTACAAACCAAAGTAGAATATACTACAAAGAGACGAATTCTCTCAAAATGTTATCAAATATCAAAGTTATTAGCAACTAGCTAAACAACGTCTAGAGGTGATTCATCCAGGCCAACGCCCGCTAGCTCACACCCGAACCCAAAATACATAAGCAAAATCCATCCAATCAAGCAACCTGTTCATCCATGAAAAACATGAACGCCACAGTCAGTGGGGAGTAACTCCAGGTTCTCCCAGCCATATCACAATAAACATACTTAAACGGTAATACGAAAGTAGAAGCATGCATATATAAATATATATGTGAAATACGAGAAGGATAAATAGGCAATTCAATATATATAAAGATATAGGTACATGAAGCACAAAACCGTAACCATCATACTTTAGATAGACTCGAGGAAGACACTCTTAGGCAACCATACACTCACTAGGGCTTGCATCTCACCGTTAACGGCATAAGTTTGATAAGATTGAGACTCGACAAACAAACCATGCTAAGTCATCCAATGATCACGAATATCACATAATCATCCATGCAAACGTACAAATACGTTGACGACATCTCTCACAGTAAATGACATGCACTAGCACCGTGTACATGGCAAGTATGATTAAAATCGCATCCACGGGATAAACATTTCCCTGAACGCATACACGATTCAAACATTTCGTATATGTAGACTAATTTCCTCCCGGTAGAACGAGAGAATAATACGGTCCTAGTGTAAATCGACCAGACTCTCGGAATCACATTTCCGAATTCGACATATGCGATAAACAGTTCGCATCCAAGACTCGTCCAAACCATAGAACGCGAGTGAGTGAGTACCCCAACATTCGGTTCAACCTTCACGAAAGAGGCGGAAAAGAGCACAAGCATCATAACAAGCGGTACGCTACATGCCATGACACCACCTCGCAAGTATACAACATTTGACGGCCGGGTCGATCAACGCAAAGCGTTCGCCTCCCAACAACGTCGTCATATGCCCACTAACACATGCAATTAAGCAGTAAGGATACACTCCTCGTTCCGACATTCCAGCCTTACAAACGAAGAGGTAGATGGGGGAATGAGAGTACAAAGCACATAACAATTAGTGCTCAAACCATAACAAGTGTAAAACCGACTCAAAGTGGGATATGTGAAAAACCGTCACGAAACATGTGATACAAGCGAATCGAATATCATATATTCGAAACATTAATATTTTAGGTCATTACGTAAATTTATACGATAAACGAACCATGCGAACTATTTTAAATTAAGATTAAGAAAGAATAAGAAAAGAAACTCCAGCAGGGTGCCAGCCGGTCAGGTGGACCGGCTGCCGGCTACCCGGCTGGCACCATAGTCATACTTGAAAAACAATTGAATATGCAGCGTGTCCCAGCCGGTCAAAGGGACCGGCTGCCGGCTACCCGGCTAGGACTAAAGTCACTTGAGAAAATGAAGTAATATGGGGTGTGTCTCAGCCGGTTGGCTGACCGGCTGCCGGTCGGCCGACTGAGACCAAGGTAATACCAAAACTTTTACGTAACACAAACAATATACAGCCACTTCCCAGCCGGTCGGCCGGCTGGGGCATATTATGGACGAAATCATCAACTTCACTAAGGTTCATCATACAACAAACATCATCTAACATCACAAATCATCAATTCTCATTATCAATTATCAACTAACAACAACTATCATCAACAACACAATTCCTATGATTACTAATCCTATTCTAAATACGATTACTAACATAGAAAACACATTAAAACACGTAAATGATATCGAGTAACCCTTCACCGTTACCTTTTTGCGTCTTCAATCCTCGTCGAGGTCCACCTCTACTAGGTAGTAGTCTTTGTCGAGGATTTGGAGGTCACCACCTACAATTAGACAACAAAAGATGAATATAATTCACCTTTGAGAAAGACGGTTAAATTGAAAAGCGAGAAAGACGGTAATTTTATTACCAATTAAGATAGAGGACGATGAGAGGGAAAGATTAAGACGAACTTTAGTGAATTTGAGCGAGTAATGAAGGTGTAGAGTCGATAATGAGCTTGATCAAATATGGAGCTTAGGTTTTGGGAGTTAGGGTTTAAAGGAGTATGAGGGAGTAAGTGGAAAAATCATGGAAAAAGCCCAAAAACGTCTTAAGACGTAACTTACTCGAAATCTCGCGTAAAGTCCGAAAACGAACTCGGAAATTCTAAACTAGACACGGGAAATTTAATTCTCGACTAAAACTAAATTTCGCTGAAAAATATCCGTATAATATTTTTACTATAAAAATAGGGTATATTTTTACTAAAACTAAATTTCGCTGAAAAATACCCCACCTTTTAAAAAGTTTCGCCCTCGAAACTTGAGGGAAAGAAAGATACCTTAATCGAATAGGCTTGGATATTTAATACGCATAGAAGCTTCCGTTTCCCACGTCTCTTCTTCAACATTAGCACATCTCCACAAAATTTTCACTAAAGGAACCACTTTACTTCTCAACTTCTTATCCTTGCGATCTAGGATGCGGATCGGCTTCTCTTGAAAGGACAAGTTCGGTTCAAGCTTGGGCATTTCCGCTAGAAAGATATGGCTTGGATCACTTATGTACTTCCTCAATTGAGAAACACGAAATACATCATGAACTTTAGCCAAATTCGGGGGCAAGTCCAACTTGTAAGCAACGGCACTAATCCTTTTCACAATATCAAAGGGTCCAATGTATTTCGGGCTCAATTTACCCTATACACCAAACCGTTTAACACCCTTCATCGGAGATACTTTCAAGAATACTTTATCTCCAACTTTAAATTACAACGGTCTTCTCCGGACATCGGCATAAGATTTTTGTCGGTCTTGAGCGACTTTCATTCTATTCCGAATGACATTCACATGATCAATGGTTTCAACAAGAACATCGGGACCTAAGTCACGAACATCACTCAATTGATCCCAAAAAATAGGACTTCGACATTTTCTTCCATAAAGAGCTTCATAAGGAGCCATCTTGATCGAGGCATGATAACTATTGTTGTAAGAAAACTCCACCAACGGTAGACTCTTTTCCCAACTAGATTGGAAGTCGAGTGCACAAGCCCTAAGCAAGTCTTATAAAGTCTGAATAGTCCTCTCGGTCTGACCATCAGTAGCGGCATGAAATGCGGTACTCATAAACAATTTACTACCCACGGCTTCTTGTAAGGCCTTCCAAAATCTCGAACAAAACCTCGGATCTCGGTCGGATATGATCTCCTTGGGAACACCATGGTATCTAACAATCTCATCAACATAGGCTTTCGCTAGTCGATCTAAACTCCAAGTCTCTTTGATCGGAATGAATCTAGCACACTTGGTCAAACGATCAACAATAACCTAAACGACATCTTTACTTCCAACGGTCCTTGGCAAAGCCATGACAAAATCCATAGAAATAGATTCCCACTTCCATAGTGGAATATCCAAAGGTTGTAGCAATCCACCGAGTCTCTTGTGTTTGATTTTCACTTGTTGGCAAGTAAGACATCTTTCAACATAAGACACAACATCGCCTTTCAAATTCGGCCACCAAAGTTGTAGCTTCAAATCTTTATACATCTTATCACCTCTGGGGTGAATAGAATAAGGGGAAAGGTGAGCTTCATCAAGAACGCGCTTCTCAAGTCAAGAGCATTAGGAACAAACAAACGGTCATGGAATCGAAGGACACCTTTGTCATCAATCTTGAAGTCTTTAGCTTTTCCTTCTAGAAGTTTGGCTTGAATAGACATGTAGGTAGGATCATCAACTTGGCTTTCGCGTATCTCGCGGAGAAAAACAGCTTCGGCAACCATAGCACCAACATAATCAAATCCACGTTCCACGAATTTGATAAGTGAATATTTGTATGATTTTAACCCCCACTTTAGCTCGGTTTTGTTTGGAATTTGTGCTTTGTTAAGCCATTTTATGAGCTAATATCGTCTTCTAGGCGAATTCCTTTGTTCTAACATGTTTTGTAGGGAAAGTGACGTTTCTACGCTCTTTTTCTATATTCCCTAGCATTTGCCTAGAACCCAACGATTTGAAGAAGAAAGCTTGACCATGTCAAAGGCATTTCAAGAAGGTTCACTAATTCAAAAGAGAGAAGGAGTAAAGACAGTTTCGTAGTTGTCAGAAGATCAATCAATTGGGCGGAAGAATTCATCGCTTTACATCAAACCCTATCAACAAACCCGATTGAAGAGGTCAAGGGGGATGATGGAAGTCAAGTCAAAGCAAAGGAAGATGAAACGTTAGTCAAAAGCTTGCAGATGACCACTTACCCGATCAGGTAAGTGTGTACCCGATCGGGTAAGTATGCTGCTTCGAGAAAAATGCTTCAACTTCCTATTTTTGTCTTATGTGTTCAATGCTTGACCTCTTCTCCACGAAACCCTAATGCTATATATAGATTCTCCAGCCCCTCTTCTCAAAACACACAACTCACAACAATCTCTTACACAACATCTTCTTTCTTCTTACATTTTCTCTTTAGTTTAGTCTTTCTAGTTTAGATTATTTTCTTCTTTTGTCTTTAGTTCTTAGTTTATTTCTGTCCATTTCACATCAACACATTAGTTTAGATTAATAAGAATTTCAATCTTTGTAATCTACTTTGTTGGGTACAAGAGTTGTAATTCAAGGTACGATTATTCTTCGCAAGGGATTTATATTATTGTTATCGCTTTCGTTGTTGATCGTCACCTAGGTATTCCTAATTTATCCTTTGTTTATTGTCCTTTATTGTTTTCCATTTGATTGTTATTCGCTTTACATATTATCTTAGATTCATTTTCATGTTGTTATAATCGTAGTTTCATTTCTTAGATTGTCAAATAGCGTCGTTATTATCGCCTTATAAAGAGTCTTAAATTATAGTCAAAAACTAACTAAACATGTCTATCCTAGTTTTCATTATCACCATCATCTTAGATATAAACATACTCATGAGTGAGTAGACACCTTTCTAGGGTGTAGGGTAGCCATGTTAGATTGATTAAAAGATGATAATTGGATAAAAGAAATTGTGATTTTAAAACATTGTGTCTATGCATGTTTGGACTTTAACGATAGTTGACGATTCCTGATCAAAATCATTGACTAGTATGGAATTCTTTTCCAAGTTAGACATACGAGAATTGAATAGACAAAGCATGACATGGTGGATTAAGACCTAGTAAATCGCCTAAAAGCTTGCTAGACCATCTGATCTATGATTGTAATGAACACATCATTCTTACGAACTCACAATAAATTATTTGCATATCCTAAATCCAGTTTCATCAATATGTCAATCTACATGTGTGAACCTACTTCCCTAGATGCTTCTCATTATTGTTAATTCATCATTCGCTTTATTGTTTTCATTTTAGTTTGCTTTTATTTTGTTTTTATTTATGTTCTTTATTAGTTTAGAATTCAAAACCTCAAAACCCAGATAATCGTTAGATAAAACTCAATTGTGAGACGATTCACAATCCATAGGAAATACCATATCCCTGAGGATCGACCCCTACTTCCCTAATTACATTAATTTGTTATTAGCCTATTCTGGGTAATTTATTTTTGTATCGGGCTTGCGACAGGCCCGATCAAATTTTGGCGCCGTTGCCGGGAAGCACGGTTTAGTTTTCCTTTTTCTTGTGATTTTTATCGCAATTAGTTTTATCTAGTCTTTAGGAACCCAAATTCCTTTAGACCTCTCTTGATTTTTCATCTTAGCTTTCCAATCTTATGCCCATATCTTCTAGACTAGGGACCCCTATTCCTTTAGACCCCGAACTAGAAAGAACTCTGCGTAGGAAACTAAAGCTATTCAACGAAATTTCAAAAGGTTCTGATATTTCAAGTTTAGATCGTATTCGTGAGAAATACTCGGATATCTTACCTAATCTTGAAGGAGAGGAAGATCCATTCTCATCTCCATTCCCAAAAAACTAATCAACTTTCAACCAACACTCCATCTTCATCTTCACAAAAGAAAAGGGTTCGACTTTCCGACCATTCCAAGCCAACTACTGATACACTTCCAAGGGGTATCGCTACACCTCAAATCACTGCCCAAAACTTCGAAATCAAACCTGCCTTCATCAATCTAATAGAAAGAAGTCAATTTGGTGGCAATGCCACAGAAGATCCCAACCTTCATATCCAAAAC
>JAIUZE010018422.1:0-13085 GCA_022085475.1 Heliosperma pusillum
CTAGTGAGCGTATTCGATTGCCTAAGAGTGTCTTTCCCGAGTCTTTGAATAGCATGATGGTTCGGATTTGTATTCCATATGCTCTTATCATTATCTATCGAATTGCCTATCTATTCTTATCGCAACTCACATGTATATATATATATATGCTTGCTTTACTTTTGTATTTCCTTATATGTACGTTTAAGGTGATATGGCTGGGAGAACCCGGAGTTACTCCCCACTGACTGTGGCGTTCATGTTTTTCATGAATGAACAGGTTGCTTGCATTGGATGACTTTTTGGATATGATGTTTTGGGGTTCGGGTGTGAGCTAGCGGGCGTTGTCCCTGGAAGTTCACCTCTAGACGAGTTTAGCTAGTTTTGTTAAACACCTGTTCTTTGCTAACATTTTAAGAGACCCCGTCTCTTTGTTGTATATTCCCGTACTTAGTTTGTAATATTTTGACACTCCTCGTTTTATTTAACTTGCATGTATAAAAGTTTTTAAAAACTACCTATTTCCGCAATATAATTCACATGCTGGTTTGTTTTATATTTCCGCATTCGCGAGGGTTGTCACAGTGCCGTGAGAGTCCATTTGTCAAAAAGATCATGCAAGAGTTGAAAAATCTATAGTGAAATTCTTTGTGCTACGCCGTTATGTTAATCTCAGCCATGTTTATGTATCATTCTTGCCCACGTTGTCTTTGGGTTATGATTCATTATGTTTCCAAAGCTTTATGTTGAGATTTGTTTCCTGATGGTGTAGTAGCCAATGCTTGCAACCCTTGTCCTGGTATTATTTGTTATGTTTGCTTGAGGACAAGCAAAGGTTTAGCTTGGGGGAGTTTTATAAGTGAATATTTGTATGATTTTAACCCCCATTTTAGCTCGGTTTTGTATGTCATTTGTGCTTTGTTAAGCCATTTTATGAGGTAATATCGTCTGCTAGGCGAATTCCTATGTTCTAACCTGTTTTGTAGGGAAAGTGACGTTTCTACGCCCTTTTTCTATATTCCCGAGCATTTGCCTAGAACCCGATGATTTGAAGAAGCAAGCTTGACCAAGTGAAAAGGCATTTCAAGAAGGTTCACTAATTCAAAAGAGGGAAGAAGCAAAGACGATTTCGCAGTTGTCAGAAGATCGATCAGTTAGGCGAAGTAATCATCGTTTTGCATCAAACCCTATCAACAAACCCGACTCAAGAGGTCAAGGGGGATGATGGAAGTCAAGTCATATGCAAGGGGAGATGAAACGAGAGTCAAAGGATCTGGAATACAACTTACCCGATCGGGTAAGTGGTGTACCCGATCGGGTATCTCTGCTGATCCGAGCTTTTGCTTCGACTTCCTCCTTTTTGTCCTATGTGATAAATGCTTGACCCCTTCCCCACGAAACCCTAATGCTATATAAAGGATGCTCCAGCCACTCTTCTCAACACAATCCTCTTTACAATAATCTCTTCTCTTCTTACATTTCTCTTTAGATTAGGAGGAGGGAGAACTAGCCTCTCTTCTCTCATTTTCTTCTTCTTTTTCATCTTTAGTTCTTAGTTTATTTATGTCCTTTCTACATCAAAACCTTAGTTTAGATCAATAAGAATTTCAATCTTTGTAATCTACTTTGTTGGGTACAAGTGTTGTAATTCAAGGAACGATTATTCTATGCAAGGGATTTCTATTATTGTTATCACTTTCATTGTTGATCGTCACCTAGGTATTCCTACTTTATCCCTTGTTTAAATGTCTTTATGTTTTCCATTTGATTGTTATTTTCTATATATGTTATCTTAGATTCATTTAGTATCGTTATAATTGTCATTTCGTTTCATTAGATTGTCATTTTAGTGTCGTTATTATCGCCATATAAAGAGTCTTAAAACATGTCTATCCTAGTTTTCATTGTTGATATCATCTTAGATTCAAACATCACCATGAGTGAGTAGTCACCTTTCTAGGGTGTAGGGTAGCCATGTTAGATTGATTAAAAGATGATAATTGGATAAAAGAAATTGTGCTTTTAAAACATTATTGTGTCTATGCATGTTTGGACTATAACGATAGTTGACGATTTCTGATCAAAATCATTGACTAGAATGGAATTCTTTTCCAAGGTAGAGATACGTGAATTGAATAGACAAAGCATGACATGGTAGATTAAGACCTAGTAAATTGCCTAAAAGCCTGCTAGACCATCTGATCTATGATTGTAATGAACACATCATTCTTACGAACTCACAATGAATTATTTGCATGTTCTAATTCCATTTCATCAATATGTCAATCTACATGTGTGAACCTACTTCCCTAGATGCTTTTCATCATTGTTAATTCATCATTTGCTTTATTGTTTTCATTTTCATTTGCTTTTATTTTGCTTTTATTTATGCTTTTTATTAGTTTAGACATCATAATCCCAAAACCCAGAAACTCGTTAGATAAAACTCAATTGTGAGACATTTCACATTCTATAGGAAACACCATCTCCCTGGGGATCGAACCCTACTTCCCTAATTACATTAATTTGTTATTAGCCTAGTCTGGGTAAATTATCTTTGTATCGGGCTTGCGACAGGCTCGGTCAGGCTCACTCAAATCAACCATCATGTCTCTCCAAAACAGAGTAGAAGAGTTAACCCCGTCGAGTTCAAGCCAAACCATCCAAGAGAGTGAAGACCCGTTAATAGTCACAATCGACATGATTGGTGACAAACCTTTTGATAATCCTTTTGGGAATGGTGAGAGCTCAACCGAGGACCAAGAATTGAGAAGCCTATTGTCCCGTGTAGAAAGCCTTATCGTTATTCTCCGCGAGCTTAAAAAGAATTGCACTTGTAATACAGGAAAGAGTAAGGAGCCCATCTATAAGTTGCCCCACGAACTTTACAGCAATCCTTGTGACAACCCTCGCGAAAGCGGAAATATAAAACATACAAGCATGTGATTTATATAGCGGAAATAGGTAGTTTTAAAAACTTTTATACATGCAAGTTAAATAAAACGAGGAGTGTCAAAATATTACAACTAAATGCGGAAAATACAACAAAGAGACGGGGTCTCTTAAAATGTTAGCAAAGAACAAGTGTTTAGCAAAACTAGCTAATATCGTCTAGAGGTGAAAACTTCCAGGGACAACACCCGCTAGCTCACACCCGCACTCCTCCAAATATCTTAATCCAAAAAGTCATCCAATGGCAAGCAACCTGTTCATTCATGAAAAACATGAAACGCCACAGTCAGTAGGGAGTAACTCCGGGTTCTCCCGAGCCATATCACATTAAACGTAATATAAGGAAATACATAGTAAACTCAATTCATATATGATATCCATGTGAGTTACGTAAGAATAGATAGGCAATACGAGATATAATGATAAGATCGTATGGAAATCAATTCCGTAACCATCATGTTATTCCAAGACTCGGGATAGACACTCTTAGGCAATCGAATACGCTCACTAGGGCTTGCATCTCAACGTTAGCGGTATAAGATTGATAAGATTGAGACTCGACAGACAAACTAGTCAAGTCATGCGATGATTACACAAATCCAACATATTATCATCCATTCACGAACCAAGACAATGACGGTGTCCAATCATGCAATGACCATGAACAATATCATGAAATCACGCATTCAAGAACGACACAAGACGACAACTCTCACGGTAAATAAACGCACTAGCATCGTGTCCCAGCAAGAATGATTAACAGGCATCCACGGGATAAACATTTCCCTGAACTCATACACGATCTTACGCATTTCGCCTATGAATACTATTTCGCCCCTCGTGGTAGGCACGAACGAGAAGAATACGTTCCTAGTCTTAAACCTGGTCCAGGATCTCGGAATAAACGTGTTCGCGATCGACTGACGATGAACAGTTTCTGGCAGCCAAGACTCCGGTTTACATATATTATGGCCGAACTCCCCAAATTCGGTAGTCATTCACGAAAGAGGCGGAAAAGAGCACAAGCCTCATAACAAGCGGTACGCTACATGCAAATGACACCACCTCGCAAGTACACAACATTTGACGGCCGGGTCGATCAACGCATAGCGCTCAACTCCCAACAACGTCGTCGTATGCCCACTACACATGCAATTAAGCAGTAGGATACCTCTCCGTTCCGACATTCCAGCCTTACGAACGGGAAGGTAGCCAAGGAAATGAGAGTACAAAGCACAAGACAAAATAGTGCTCAAACCGTATCATTTGTAAAGACCGACTCAAAGTGGGACATAGCAAAAACCGTCACAAAACATGTGATACAAGCGAATGAAATATCATATTTCCAAAATATCAATATTATAAGACACTACGTAAAATTTTACGTTAAATGAATCATCGGAAATATTATAAATGAAAACCGTAAACAAGAATCACAAAGAACTCCAGCAGGTGCCAGCCGGTCAGGCTGACCGGCTGCCGGTCCACCGGCTCAGGCCAATGCCTCATACAAAAACCAACATCAAACTTCAGTGTGTCCCAGCCGGTCAGGCTGACCGGCTGCCGGTCAACCGGCTGGGACCAAATGGTCTTTTGAAAAACAAAGGAAGGAAGGGGGTGTCTCAGCCGGTGGTCTGACCGGCTGCCGGTCGACCGGCTGAGCCCAACCTCATATTCCAAAATCACGTAAAAATGCCAAAATATACAGCCACTGCCCCAGCCGGTGGTCTGACCGGCTGCCGGTCGACCGGCTGAGGTCAGCAGTACACGAAAATACCTTGTTTCATCAAAGTCGACTTTTGATAATTATCGACTATCATTCTAATTCATCAATACTCATGTAATACTCAATAAACAACATCCATCAACAATAATACAAGTCATAAGCTTACTAACTATAATCTAAACATGGTTTCTATCCTAGAAATCACATAAAACACGTAAATGATATCGAGTAAACCTTCACCGTTACCTTTAAGCGTCTCTACTAATCGTCAAGCTCCTCTTCAATTAAGGTAATAGTCTTTGTCGGGATCTTGGAGGTCACCACCTACAAATAGATCATAAAAGATGAATGAAATTCATCTTGAGAAAGACGGAAAGATTGAAAAGCGAGAAAGACGGTGATTTTAATATCAATACGGATAGAGGAAGGTAAGGGGAGAAGAATAAGACGAACTTACGTGAATTCTATCAAGTAACGAAGAAGTTACGATGATTCAAAGATCGAAAAATGGATGGAGGCAAGGGTTTGAGTTTTCTTAAAGAGGAAGGAAGGTTTGGTTTGTGTTTGTGTAGGAAAATAGGTTAAGGAGTATGAGTATAAGTAAGGAAAAAGTCAACCAAAAGTCAAACTCGCCTTAAGACGGGATTCTCATGGAATCTCGCGGAAATTCCAAATACGAACTCGAAAATTCTAAATTCGACTCGGAATAATAAATTCTAAATTAAAACTTAAAATTACTGAAAATATTTCGTAAAATATTTCTACTAGAAAAATAGGGTACATTTCCGGGTGTTACAACCTGGTTTGAAAGTTGCTCCCAGGGTTGCCAAGACGGGTATTTGCTTTAGGGATAACGTCGCAAAGCGTCCTGCCCGCTCTTTGGCTACCTTTAGGTAGGCCATCATTTTTGAATCTCGGGCTGCATACGAATCATTTATATGGCTTACGATAAGTAGAGAGTCTCTACATACCTCTATATTATGTACGTGCAGGTCCAGGGCTAGCTGTAGCCCTGGAATTAGTGCCTCGTATTCTGCTTCGTTGTTGGTTGCCTTGAATTCACACTGTACTGCTTGGACGATGATGACCCCCTGTGGGGATATGAGGACTAGCCTGACCCCAATTCCCCTCATATTAGAAGCTCCGTCAACATGTAGCGTCCACCTCTGTTCTTCCTTACCTACCCCCAGAGCTAGGACGTCTTGTTCCACATGGGTCTGCAGAGCTGGGCTGAAGTCTGACACGAAGTCTGCTAAGGCCTGTGGTTTTATTGTTGTGCGTGGTTCAAATTTGAGGTTGAAACCACTTAGATGAACGGACCACTTGGCCATCCTCCCCGACAATTCTGGCTTCCTTATGATGGTCTTTATAGGATAGTTTGTGACCACGACGATCGTATGTGACTCAAAGTAGGGGCGCAATTTATAAGATGCAGTAACGAGAGCTAGAACTAGTTTTTCAAGAGGTACGTACCTTGTCTCTGCGGGGAGCAGAGATTTACTGATGTAGTATATTGGCTGTTGTGATGCTTGATGTTCCCACACGAGTACGGCGCTGACTGCCACCTCAGTGACGGATAGGTAAAGGTACAATGTTTCTCCTGGTTCCTGCTTGGAAAGCAACGGGGGGGGCTAAGGTAGCTTTTCAGTTCCCTGAAGGCTTTCTCATGCTCCTCTGTCCAGTCGAATCGTTGGCTTTTCCTTAAGATGTCGTAGAAGAGTCGACATCTATCAGAGGACCTGGAGATGAATCTGTTCAGAGCGGCCACCCTGCCCGTCAATTGCTGAACATCCTTCGGTTTCTGGGGCGATTCATGTTGGAGTATAGCTCGTATTTGCTCCGTGCTGGCTTCAATCCCTCTTTGTGTCACCATGTACCCCAGGAATTTGCCAACGGATACACCGAAGGTACATTTCAAGGGGTCAAGTTTCATGCGGTATTCCTTCAGGATTTTGAAGGTGTTCTCCAAGTGTGTTGTGTGCTGAGTGGCTTCCCTTGATTTCACTACCATGTCGTCTATGTAGACTTCCATGGTTCTTCCTATCTTATCTTTTGAACATTTTGTTCACTAACCGCTGGTAGGTGGAACCTGCGTTCTTCATGCCGAATAACATGACATTATAGCAGTACAATCCTCTTTCCCTTCTGAAGGCAGTTTTCTCCTGATCATCTGGGTGCATCTTGATTTGGTTGTACCCGCTCCAGGCATCCAGGAAGGTTAACATTTCATGCCCTGCTGTAGCATCCACCATGGCGTCTATGTGAGGTAGTGGGAACGGGTCCTTTGGGCACGCCTTATTCAGATCCGTGAAGTCTACGCACACCCTTCATTTGTTGTTTTTCTTTGGGACTAACACCACGTTGGACAGCCATTCGGGATATTTTATTTCCCTGATCTCGCATCGACCCTCTCCCTCAGAATTCGGTTATCTTGTCTTAGGCCTTTCACGGCTTGTCGGAGATCATTCATTCCCTGAAAAAGTGTATGTACGGCGTCTGGCGGCAGGGTTCCTGCTCAAGGTGGTGACTCTGTTCCGTAGCCTCTAGCGGTAGTCTTGCTCAGGCTGCCTCCTGGGATAGGTGCCCCTAACGTTGGACAGATCTGTTCTCCGGTGTCCATTCCATGGGGGGTTGGCGGTGGCCTTGATCCCTCTGGCGTATTTTGACGGGTGCACTGGTGAGAGTCGTCCTGCTTGTAGGATTCTGGGTGACCATAGCCCCTAGCGAGATCGTTGGTGCCTGGCCTGCTGATAATGATGTCGGCGTGCTTGGCATACTGGTGGAACTCTGGTTGGAACTTGACATATTGAAATGGATGTTTTGATTTTAGCTAAATATGACCACTATGCCCCACGGTGGGCGCCAAATTATTTTGGTAAAAAATTAGCTAAATGGATTTCTTAAAAAACGGGTGAAAGTGGTCAACGGGAATAGCTTTTAATCGAATGAACAAACAACGTGAAGAAAAATAATACGATAACAAAAATAAGCGTAATAAGAAAAGGGACACAAAGAAATTGGTGACGCGGAAACCCAAATCGGGAAAAACCGCGGTGGGGAGTCGGAATCCCGCCAAATATTGCAATAATTTTCGTTAATGGAGATATAAGCAAGAACCGGATGAAAAATATAGCACACTTAGGAGTTTTTTGTAACAATGATAGTGGGGGCCGTTTATCAAAAGATGGAAGAATCTCCTCTCTTCTGCTTCATGTCCTTCGTATATATAGGCCTTGCAAACCCTAATTCTTTCCTGTCGTTTCCCCCAGCAATTTCCTCCTGAAGATCCTCAACCTCCCTGCTTTCAAGGGATTAGTTATTTGACTGATTCATGTTCCTCCTGACAGGAGGCTGAATTTGTGTAACCATGTTCCGCTTGCCAAGTCAGCTATCCATGTGCCTTGTTCTAGTCTACTCAGAGCTGGCCACGTGTCCCTCTGGGTATATGGACGAAAATTACCCAAACAAATGTCATAGTTTATTTATGTAATTTTGAATTATGTAATTTAATCCTTGTATGGCATTAGTTTTAATCGATATTGCCCGAAATATAAGGGAATATTGATTCGGTTGTAACTTAATGTGATCTCCTATCACTTTTATTTTATTTTACAAATGGATAATACGAAATTATTGTAATTTTTATTATATACTTTTTGTAATTATTTGTAATACCGGAGTTTCCTAAAGACGGTGCCATTCGGAAAGGCGTTCCGAAAGAGATGGTGTCCTTGGGAGGCGTGCTTATGAAGTTCAAGGGATCAAAGGAGTTGGTTTCCGAATTTGTAATAGATTATATGAATTTTTATTCTAGGAAAGGCCATACTAGGAATTTTATCTTTATGCTTGCATTTTATTTAATATGTTTGCATGCATTGCCAAATCGCCATAACATGACATGCATATTTTATCGAGTATTTGACCGTGTCAATTAAAATTATCGTTAATTCATCGATTTAGTTCACTTAAACGAGATAGATAATAAATTGACATGGCCTCTCATAATAAATATTTGAGATCAAGCCTTACCAAATAGTAGAACCCATGAATCACAATTTCGCAAGAAAGTAGGCTCGGCTCACCGGGGTGCTAAACTTGTTACGTTGGGTAAGTGGGGTAATAAAGGTTATTATTTCGAAACTTGGATTGAGCTCAACGGAAGTATTCGCAACCATAGCCGCATGTGTTCCGGGCTTAAGATAAATATTAAAGTAATATTATCGACCGAGAGTTCTAATGTAGAATCGATTAAAAAGTGAATCCACCGAATTATGTTAATGAGGGATAAATCGGCTTACCGTGCCCAAGTTGATATGAATTTGGATCTCGGAATCATTTATAATAATTGGGTAGAGGTCACTATTTAAATGCTAAACTTGTTTAAAATGTTTACAAGTATATTTAAAACGACAAATGTTGACATTTCTTCATCTCATTTTTGTAGTCAATATTATATATTCGCAATGGCAACTCCAAATTCATCCACAAACGCTCCAACTCTCACAAACGTTTCATGGCTCCGATCCTTCATGGATCGTTGTAAATTAGAAAAGAATGGTGCTAATTTTGCCGATTGGGATGTGAAACTCCGTTTGGCCGCGGAAGTTGACGACAAGCTTCGTTACCTTACCAAGGCCTCTCCCGAAACACCTAACGAAAGGTCAACCGACGCCGCAAGGCGAGCCTATGAGGCTTACCACAAAGAGTCCGCCGCGATCAAAAATGTTTTGATCTTCTCAATGGAGGCCGATCTCCAAAGAAGTGCCATAAAGACGAGCACCTCCTATGAGATCTATGCCAAGCTTGTGACCATATTTTCACAAGCTCCAAGGATCATTCAATATGAGACGGCTTCCGCGTTTTTCAACATGAACCTAAAAGAGGGCCAAAAAGTTAGCCCTCATGTACTCAGATTGATTGAGCATGTCGAGACTCTTAAATTGAAAGGGGTGACCATTCCCGAACAACTCGCTATTGACCGAGTTTTACATTCCTTGGGGAAAATCAAAGCATATGTGCAGTTTAGGGTAAACTACAATATGCAAAACATGAAAATATCTCTTCATTAATTGCACAAGATGCTTGTGCAAGCCAAGAGAGACATGGGGCTAAATGTGAGCACCACCAAGGATGTGCTCAATATTAATAATAAGAGCAAGGGGAAGTTCAAAAGGGGTGGTAGTAAAGGAAAGAATCCCTCCACCTTCAAGGGAAAAGGTAAAGCTATTGAGAATAACTCACCCATGCCCAAGAAGGGTGCTTCCAATGAGGAAAAATGCCATTATTGTAATGGTGTAGGGCATTGGAAGAGGAATTGCCCAAAGTATCTTAGAGATCTCAATGCTGGAAAGATTGTTTCAGTTGGTATATGTTCATCCCTATCATTTATGTTATGATCTCAACTTTGGTATATAGATACGAGTTGTGATTCTTACCCTTTTATATTGTAATTAGGGCACCCAAACAAGGGCAAATGAAAGGACAAAAAAGTCTAAAGAGGCTCATCAAGGGAAGGTAAGGTAGCCACCCATGGTTGAAGACCTATGGAAGCTTGGACTTATTTTGTGTTGTCTTCATTATTGGGTTGTATTTTGAGACACTGTTTTAAAAACTCTTAATTTCCTTGTTTAACAATGGAAATTTGTTTATTTCCTTTTATTAACAAATGGTTGTAATTCGATATTAGTGACTTGGTTTCAACCTAAGTCACTTAGTTTGTGGAAACTTTTTCATTCTAAAACTTGTCATTATACTCTATTTGTACTAATAACATAAATAGTATTGACTCAAATTGATCATTAAAAATTATGATGATTGGATCATTATAATAAGTTCAAAAGCTAAGAATTTGATTTTCACTTTGAAAGATCAATTTTTAAGTCATAAATGAGTTTTTGAACTCAAAGTAGGGAATCTAACAAACCAATTAGCCACATCACTTATAAAGATGGTAAATGACATGGATTTAAGTCCACTTCTTTAGCTTATATAACTAGTCTATCTCTAAGCTAAGATTCGATGTCATTATAATAAAGTCTTTAGTAGATCACTTAAGGTCATGCTATGATACTTCTACCTCCCTCAAGAGTATGAGTAAAAAATTGTTTATGGCTCATAAGGCTATCTTTAAAGAAAATAATTGTATTTGTCTAAAGATAGAGTGGGAGAAAATAAGCCACAACGTAAACGTAAAACTAGTAAGGAACTAGTGAGGAAACCAAAAGAAAATGTTCTTAGGTTAGACTCAAGACTAGTGAGGAGGCCAAAAGAAAGCGTTCTTAGGTGAATCCTTAGACTAGTGACGAGACCAAAAGAAAATGTTCTTTATATAATAAGATTATGATCTATGAAGTGGAAGTACCTAGAAATTTTAAAATTCGATTTTCTAATATAAGAGACTTATGAAACTAAATGGAATCTATGCAAAGGATGATGTACTTGGAGTTGTCCAATAATAAATCATTTTATAGACATGAAGATGTTTTATTTGGAGTTGTCCAATTATAGTTGCATGGATAGACATGAAGATGTCTGCAAAAGCTAAGTTAATATGTAATTATGTTTAGATCCAAATCATCAGTGAAATACCTCATAGTAGGTGTGTACAAGATACACAACAAAACCACATGTCCAAATAGGGATTTGGAATGGGAGGTGTACATGACACAAGCCTAAGGTTTCTACCAACCCTTAGAGGTTATGATGATCTTTTCTATTATGAGATGTAAGAAGAGTTTCACTCGAATTGTCGAGAAAGTCATGTATAGACATGAAGTTCAGTGGGAGTTAAAGTCATGTAAAGACATGAAGTTCAGTGGGAGAAATTGTCTTCCACGTGAATGACGTATCACTCATTGTGAGTGACGTATTCATATTACCTTTTTGAAAGAAGTGGTTGGATTTTAATGCTGGATGAAAGAGGGCAACATGTATACTTAAATCAAAATTTATTGTGAAATAAAATATTTTAGCTCGGGATTTAGACAAGTGTCTTATATTGATAAGATTCTTTATCTATTTCAACAAGTTGAGTAGGTTATTCATATTGATGAAAGTGAGATCACTATGAAACGGTCATAGTCATCCACTGAACCTAAGAGTTGTTGATCACATGATTACAAATGTTTCCGCCATTAGGTAAATCATGTATGTCGTGATATGCACGTACCTAAATGACTTGTATGCTTGGAGCATGACAAGCCAATAACAAATCAATCCACATGAGTGTCATTGGATAGCCTACAAGAATATCCATGAGATTCTCGAGGAGAATTAGGTATTCATTCTTGTATTTGGTAGAGATAACTTGGTTATGTGTTAAAGGTTACACAAATCCAAATTTCCAAACTTATAAGGATTTGTCAAAATCCTAGGCTAACTTTTGTTATATAAGAAGTGAATAACTAAAAAGGATAATTGAAGAGTCAATCGTTAGAAATTCTACAATTAAAGATCTAGTACATTATGATGAGGATAAGGTGGCTTACAAGGAACTAACGGTAGATCCTTTCACCGCAATGCCTATTAGTTATCATGATAACGAGTGGGAGCATCTTTCAAGTTAAAGAGCCCAACACTAGATAGAGATCTAGACATGTACGTATATGAATTCATATTATTAGGAATAACGTTGAATGGAAGGAAAAAGCAATTCATAAGGTTGGAATAAATGAATACATGGTATATTCACTACCCAAGCCTTTATTGCATTTAATAAGATCGTCATGAATTGTCATGGACGAAATAAACTTTAGATTATATGATATGAAGCAATAACATTGTGTTGATTGTTCATATATGATAATCACATTTATCGTTTGAGTTTCTAAAACTCGTTTTTGTGCTTTGTTAGATCCAAATGGGTTGTAGAGACAATTTTGGACCTCATTAAAGTGGACTGGATTAACCTAGCATTGGCCCCTAGTTGCTTATATGAGGTGGCGTCTCCAAGTGACTAGAGTGTGATGCGATTGATGGCAAGTTCATGTGTCATAGGGTCATAAGGGATGACTAGTCGATCACATAGGCAGACTGTAAGGGACAATCTGTCGGGAAGTGACCGCTTATAGAGTTCTGGCAATTCTTGTAGCCTGGTCGTGGCAAGAGCTAGTATAGTATTCTTTTGAGTTAAATCTTTGACTAAAGACTGTTTGCCTATGGTGGCACTGTTTCAGAGTGATTTTGATTTATGCTCTACGACTTTCGTAACTGGGGTAAATAGGGCATCTTTTGGGTCATGATGAGTTGTGGCTATTCGAAGGGAATAGTGCAATAGGATTTGTCCACCTGTGACACCCTCAAATTCGCGGAAAGAAAAAAAATTAATTTAAATACATAAAGAAGGTGTCATAAATAAAAAGGGTCATTACAAAACGGAAATAATATTATACAATAAAAAGTATCTGAAACGGGAGACATATCTCCCGTA
>JAIUZE010018423.1:0-16078 GCA_022085475.1 Heliosperma pusillum
GGTTCCTCGACCGATCGAGTGAAACCATTCTCTTTTATCACCTGGTCGAAACGATGATTCCAATTCCGAGAAGCTTGCTTATGTCCATAAATGGAACGCTTAAGCTTGATACCTTCTTGGATTTTTTAGGATCAATGAAACCTTCGGGTTGTACCATGTACAACTCCTCCTCCACATAACCGTTTAAGAAGGCGGTTTTCACATCCATCTGCCAAATTTCATAGTCATGAAAAGCGGCAATCGCTAAGATTATCCGAATGGAACGCAGCATGACTACGGGTGCAAATATTTCATCATAATGCAATCCGTGCACTTGAGTGAAACCTTTTGCCACTAGTCGTGCCTTATAGGTGTCTGGTTGTCCACCTACGAAATGCTTTATCTTGTAAAGCCATTTGCACTAAAGAGGCCAAACCTTATCAGGCAAATCAACCAGATCCCATACGTCATTCTCATACATAGAGTCCATCTTGGATTGCATGGCTTCAAGCCATAGCTTAGAGTCGGAACAGGTCATGGCACCTTTAGGGTAGCGGGTTCGTTACTGTCTGGAGTAAAACGTTCATCTCTCTATTCTCTCGACCATACCAATGTATCTATCTGGAGGAATGGAGACTCTACCCGACCTCCTGGGTTCCTCAGGAATATTTACCGCAGCCGATGATGAGGGAACAGTTTCCTCCATTGGTAGCTCGGTTGTTGGTTCTGGAATCTCCGACAGATCGAAGGTTCCATTACTTGTCCTATTCTCGAGAAATTCTTTCTCTAAGAACGTCGCACTAGCCGCAACAAAAACTCGATGTGCGGTAGGCGAGTAAAAGTAATGACCAAACATCCCTTTTGGATAACCAATAAAGTATGTCTTGACCGATCGTGGGCCGAGCTTATCGTCAGGTCTCCACTTGACATAAGCCCTCGGCAGCCCCAAACCGAATAATAAAGGACAAGTTAGGAGACGTCCTTTCCTTAATTCATATGAGTTCTTGTCTACAGCTTTGACGGACTTCGGTTAATATTTAAACAGCTGACAAAAGAGCATAACCCCACAATGAGTCAGGTACAACCGTGTGACTCATCATGGATCGAACCATATCAAGTAATGTTCGATTTCTCCGTTCGGACACACCATTCAATTTTGGTGTTCCAGGTGGAGTTAACTGTAGTACAATACCACAGTCTTTAAGGTGTTGATCAAACTCATTCGAAAGATATTCGCCACCACGATCTGAACGTAGTGCTTTAATCTTTCTATCCAGCTCGTTCTCAACCTTATTCTGGAATTCCTTGAACTTTTCAAAGGACTCACTTTTATGCTTCATTAAGTAGACATATCCATATCTACTCAAATCGTCCGTGAAAGTGATAAAATATCTATAGCCATCTCTAGCGTTGATTGACATAGGTCCACACACATCAGTATGTATGAGTCCTAATAGGTCAGCAGCGCGCATTCCAACACCTTTGAAGGAAATTCGAGTCATTTTGCCTATGAGACATGATTCACACGTGCCAAAAGATTCATAGTCAAATGGGGAGATAGTCCCATTGTCAATGAGCTTCTTCACACGTTTTTCATTTATGTGTCCCACACGCCAATGCCATAGATAGGTTTGATCTTTGTCACCAACCTTTGCTTTCTTACTACTCACATGCATTATATCTGTGTTTGATCTAAAACATAAATCTCATTCATGGAAACTGCTTTACCATAAATCATTTCGTTTAAAGAGAAAATACAGCTATTATCCTTTATTACAAACGAAAAACCGTCCTTATCAAGTACGGAAACAAGAAATGTTTTTAGATAAACTGGGTACATAGTAACAGTTATTCAGAAATAACTCAAATCCACTCGAGAGTTGGATTACATATGTTCCCACTGAAACGGCAGCTACTCTTGCTCCATTCCCCACTCGCAGGTCCACATCACCCTTTGCGAGAGTTGTGATGCTTCTTAGGCCCTGGAAATGATTACACAGATGAGAACCACAACCAGTATCTAGTACCCAAGTTCCGAAACTTGCATGGTTAATCTCAATCATATGAATAAAAGATGACGTACCAACAGGAGTGACGCGGCCTGATTTTACGTCTTCAGCATACATGGGGACAGTTCCGCCTCCAATGCCCAGTCTTGTGGCAATGGTGGCACTCCATGTTTTCCTTGCTCTTTGTCTTGCCTTGTGAGCTACCCCTAGTCTCACCAGGCCCACTCTTGCCTTGCCCTGGCTTTTTGAATTTCGGCTTCCCTACAGCTAGGTTGGCCTGAGCCTTGCCCTTACCTTTGCCCTTGTTTGCAATCATGAGAACGTCCTGTTTCAGACTCCCACTCAATTTCAGATCACTCTCGGTCTGTACGAGAAGTGAGTGGAGCTGATGAAGACTCTTCTTCATATCATTCATATAGTAATTTGCCCTGAAAAGGGCAAAACCATCATGAAGTGAATGGAGAACGCGGTCAATGACGATCTTCTCATCGATTTTGCAACCAAGTGCCTCCAGTTTCTCGACATTCTCAATCATATCAAGAATGTGTGGGCTAACCGCTTGGCCCTTCTGGAGTTTCGCCTCAAAGAAGCGACATGTATGCTCATAGCTAACGATCCTCGGAGCTTTCGAGAACTCGTTAGAGAGCGTGGTGAAAATCTTATTCGCACCATGGGCAATGAATCGCCTTTGCAAATTTGATTCCATTGAAAAGATGAGTACGTTCTTTATCGCAACCCGCCTCCATCATGAAATCACTATAAGCAAGTGATTCATTGGCTCCTGCATTGGGGCCTGGGTTGGGCGGTAGTGGCTCAGTCAATACTTGAGCTTACCGTCAGCAATGACAGCATTCCGTAATGCGCGCCTCCCAGTCCGCAAAGTTGGACCCGTTATTCTTCAGTCGCGTTGACTGATTCATATTGTCCATGAAAATCTTAAGCCAGGACTCACGTCCGAGCGTGGCACTTGGCATTGGGTCATCAGTATGGCCAGCCATTTGTTATTAGCAGTTATATCTGTATATAACGAATTCAAAAACTGTGAAAAAGAAAATAAATATGATAAGTATTCATCGTTTTAAATTTGAGTCTCATGAAAAACTGTTTAATGCGATGACTCGTGCATTTATACAATTGACCTCCCTCAAGAATTATATAAATGATCCCAAGACTAAATTTCTGTAAATTGATAAGCCAACCTCTTGGCTAATTCTACCTTTAGAATTCTCGGTCGATAAATTTCTGTAAATTCTATCTTTAGTCCATTATAATCCCGAGATATTACTCGGACTACAATGTTGAGATAAAAATAGGTCAACACTCACTACTTACCCAACGTAGAAGGGGTCATATATGACTTCCGACGAAGAAGGGGTTCATAGTAGTTTTCCCTATAAAGACTAGTCTCAATTTTAGTTATAGGGGAAGGTCTCAACATCTTAACTTTAATTCATTTTAAGTGAACGAATGTCTAGCATCTCGAGAATGATTTAAACTAAGGTGATGGCTCTAAAAGCGAGTGACATCTGTATGTCCATGATTAAATATTCAAACTATATGAATCATTTTTCATGCATTTTAGGTGGTTTGGTTTAGGCGGAATATGATGCAATTATCTATCATGTGAAACAGAACGAAAGCGAGACAATACGTAAACTATTACAACGGTCCTAGTGTGGCCTATCTACCAAAATGAACAGTAAATACAAGTTTGGAATCCCTCCTTATGGACCCGATAAGCTTGACTTGATGTTCCATCTTGGTCCATGTTGCGGGAGTGAGCATCCGATCTCTGTCTCTAGTCTTCTTAAAATTACATTTTAAAATTACAAAAGTAAACCTATTTACATTCTAATTCCCAAAACACAATTAAAAGAAAAAGATACGAGATCTCAAAAATACATCCAAACCATGTTTCCATCATTACGAAAACATGATTAACTAATGTCACACTAGGTATTACATTTTAAACCAATTGCAAAAATACGTAAATAAAATCATTCATTCATTCAAACAACATAAATAAAATGCATCAACTAAATAAATTATTCATTCAAGACATAATTCCGTAATTATGTAGAGTAATTTATCCAGACCATCTTTTAAACTGATTAAATTATGTGATTATTCCGTAATAAGTCACAAAATTCGTATCAAACAAATCCAACTTTAACATTATTTTAAACCGCTTTAAAATAATTAGGTATCATATAATTGCGAACCGATTCACAACAAACGAAACAGCCAGAATTTTTTTTTTTATTTTTTTTTTCCGAAAACAGCAGTACGGGTACTGTTCACAGAACATCAGCAAAAAAATTTTTTTTTTTTTCGAAAACAGCAGTACGGGTACTGTTCACAAAACAGCAGCAAAAAAAAAAATTTCCCGTTCGTTTTTTTTTTTTTTTTTCGGTTCAATTAACAAAAAAAAAACTATGATGAATAGAAATCGTTTATGGTTGCTATTAGAACAAGATTAGCATATTAATTAATGAAACGAGATCAATCGTATATGCTAAAAACTATATAGCACAAAAAACAAATTTTTAATCTCATCAACAAAACGAATCCATTTACGTTTTAATTTAATCTTTATTAAATCAAACATCTACAAATTTTTCATATGATTATTCTAACCGATTAAAATACCAATATGAAAAATCAAATGGAACAAGAACAACCAAAATCGAAGGCGAAAAAAAAAACTACACGGCACAAAAAAAAAACAGTCCGTTGTAAAAAATTTTTTTTCGACGCAAAACAAGATGCAAAATCCATAATATGAAATTCATAAAATATAATTTTGTAGCCTTATGCTCTGATACCACCTGTGGGAAAATATCCGTATATTTCACCTCTAAATTTCAGGATTATAACAAAATTATAAGATACGAAATAACGAGTCATATATGAAAAAACAATATGAATAAGAGATAAAAATCAACCTTTGGTCCTTGCAAATTGGCTTAAGAACAATATCAAAAGTATGATATCTCCTACTAGTTGCACCCAAAATGCTCCTTGATATGCCTTAATCGTGCTAGAACGATTATACAAAATTACCGCTAATTTTATGTGAGGTTTGATGATAGATCTAGAGAGGGAAAAAACAGAGAAAAAAATCACCCTAGTCCTTTTGTCTGTGCCGTCACTCACATAGCAAAAAAACCCTAAGTATTTTCTTTTTATTCTCTTTTTATTCTCTAGCTAGGTTTTCCTAAAATAAGAAATTGCAATTTGGATCCTTTCCAAACCGATTTGGACCGAATAGATATATCCATTTATTGCTTCATATTTTTCGGTCACCTCTATTAAATAACATCCATTGTAGTATTATAATTATCGTCACTAATATCGTCATCTTATTAATAAGTCCACTCAACCTTTTGCAGTCGATTTATTAATACATGTCTGACAATATTTACAATAATTATTACGAGTAATACATTTGCTTACTTAAATATAACGGTTTATATTTAATCACGAATTAACTGATTAGTTCGTTTAAGCTAACATTATTTACATTAATTAAATATAACAGTTTATATTCAATTTACAAATTAACAGTTTAATCCGTCTATCATCATCATTTTTGACTAACATTTTAGTCAAATACATCGACTAACCTTTTAGTCGTATAAGGCATCAATATGACTATATTATTCATATAATCACATTTCTCAGATACATCCTATAGGTGTGACTTATAGGGACCAGTTGATCACCGCCATAATAAAATGACAATAACGTCAAACTTCTAGCAAGCCAACCGTTATTGATAAACGTTAATCAACTGATTATTATACAAAGTATACCCTGTGAACCTACAGAGTATTATTTATATTATTGCACTAACTGTGGAGGACACTGGCTCCAACAATTGAAAATACGAGGAATGTCAAATAATTACAAACTAAAATAGAATATACTACAAAGAGACGAAGTCTCTCAAAATGTTAACCAATATCAAAGTGATTAGAAACTAGCTAGTAAACGTCTAGAGGTGACTCATCCAGGCCAACGCCCGCTAGCTCACACCCGAACCCAAAATACCACAAGCAAAAAGCCATCCAATCAAGCAACCTGTTCATCCATGAAAAACATGAACGCCACAGTCAGTGGGGAGTAACTCCGGGTTCTCCCAGCCATATCACATTAAACGTAGATAAACGGAAATACAAAAGTAGAAACATGCATATATATAAATATACATGTGAAGTACGAGAAGGATAAATAGGCAATTCAATATATAAAGATAAAAGCATATGAAGTACAAATCCGTAACCATCATATTATAGAAAGACTCGGGGATGACACTTTTAGGCAACCATACACTTACTAGGGCTTGCATCTCACCGTTAGCGGCATAAATTTGATAAGATTGAGACTCGACAAACAAACCATGCCAAGTCATCCAAAGATCACAAATAATCAATCATATGACAATCCATTCAAACGTACAATACGTTGACGACATCTCTCACGGTAAATGACACGCACTACCACCGTGTACATGGCAAGTATGATTAAAATCGCATCCACGGGATAAACATTTCCCTGAACGCATACACGATTAACATTTCGTATGTGTAGACTAATTTCCTCCGGTAGGACGACGATATAAATATCCGATCCTAGTCTAAACCTGGCCAGGCTCTCGGGATAACATTTTCCGATTCGACATGCGATAAACATTTCGCATCCAAGACTCGGTCAATCATAGACGCCGAGTACCCCAAATTCGGTCGACATTCACGAAAGAGGCGGAAAAGAGCACAAGCATCATAACAACCGGTACGCTACATGCTATGACACCACCTCGCAAGTATACAACATTTGACGGCCGGGTAGATCAACGCAAAGCGTTCGCCTACCAACAACGTCGTCATATGCCCACTAACACATGCAATCAAGCAGTAAGGATACACTCCCCGTTCCGACATTCCAGCCTTACGAACGTGGAGGTAGCCAAGGTAATGAGAGTACAAAGCACATAGAAAATTAGTGCTCAAACCGTAACATGTGTAAAAACCGACTCAAGTGGGACATACCAAAAACCGTCACAAAAACATGTGATACAAGCGAAGGGATTATCATATATTCGAAACATTAATATTTAAAATCAACTTATAGAGTCAAACCCGGAAGTCAACAAAAGTCAAAGTCAAACCCGAGACCCGAGACCCAAACCCGTCAATTGGAGTGGGCTATAAACTATTCATCAATACAAGAAGGCTAAGTCCAAAGGGTCAAGGAAAGTCAAGGCGGGAACTAGAATTCAAAGGTTCAACTTTGGAAAAACTGGCAGCAAGAAACGCTGCCAGCGCCAGACAACGCTGCCAGCGTCCTGGTCTCAGGCACGCGATCCTACATTCCGTCTTGTTATCAACATACAACAATCATCATTTATCAACACAAACCATCGATTCTCATATCAATTATCAACTAACAACAACCATCATCAACAACACAATTCCTATGATCACTAACCTTATTCTAAATACGATTTCTAACATAGAAAACACATAAAACACGTAAATTATATCGAGTAACCCTTCACCGTTACCTTTTCGCGTCTTCAATCCGCGTCGATGTCCTCTTCTATTAAGAAGTAGTCTTTGTCGGGGTCTTGGAGGTCACCACCTACAATTAGATAATAAAAGATGAATATAATTCACCTTGAGAAAGACGGATAAATTGAAAAGCGAGAAAGACGGTAATTTTATTACCAATAAAGATAGAGGACGATGAGAGGGAAAAATTAAGACGAAATTTAGCGGATTTGAGTAAGTAATGAAGGAGTAGTGATGAATCCAAATTGATTCATAAATGGAGTTTAGGGTTTTGGTGGTTTGTATGAGGAAGAAGAGATGAGTGGAAAAATGAGGGAGTTAGGGTTATAATGGGAGTATGAAGGAGTAAGTGGAAAAACCATGAGAAAAGCCCATAAACGTCTTAAGACGTAACTTACTCGAAATCTCGCGTAAAGTCCAAAAACGAACTCGGAAATTCTAAATTAGATACGCAAAATTTAATTCTAAACTAAAACTAAATTTCGCTGAAAAGTATCCGTAAAATATTTTTACTATAAAAATAGGGTACATTTGCGGGTGTTACAACCACCCCACCTTTTAAAAAGTTTCGTCCTCGAAACTTGAGAGTAGAAAACAAAAGTATAAAGGACAAGAATCGGTTTTCAAAATTATTACGAAAACTTTTATAAGGGAAACATTTATGAAACGAGGTTCATCTCGAAAATGGTTTAAGGAAATTTTTCATAAGTGCGAAACTTTATTTACGGATCTCAAGAGTGCTCGTCGCGAACGAGAACTCTAACTATCCAGATCAAATCAATGTCGAAATAGTGAAATCGAAAATCAAACAAGCGTTAGTAAGTGTAGGACTAGTCACCAGAAGTCTCCAATAACAAGTCCAAACATCCAACCAAACACAAAATCCAAATATAAAAGCGAAAGAAATCTATTTTCTCCAAAAAGAGGATACAAAGTCCATCTTTAGACTTCTTTGAAAAGTTAAATTTGAAATACAATATGGAAATTTGAAGGTTTTCTCAAAGATAAAAGCAGAATAAGAAGGCATTACACGTACATAGAGCGACTCGCACATCTCACACACAATTTAGGGTAACAAAATATATACAAAACACGCAAAAACGAAGCAAATCGAACTCTTAGGGATAGGAAGATCACGATAAAGTCGGCATGAAGATCTACAAGAATTCGACATCACTAACTCTACTAATAAACTAGTCCTCAAGAGAATGTAATTTACCTCAATTACACCTTAATCATTCTAAACCGCTAAACTTTATAAACATTATTTACAACAATCCCAAATCAAGCAACAAACATAATTATCTAAGATCCAACTAGCCTCATCCAAGGTCTCACGACAAGGGAAGATCCACAATCCGTTATCGATTATAATGATTCATTAATATGCCATAACATCCTTAATTCGATCATTACTACGCTCGAAGCCTCAAATATAAATAGTCACATTAGCAAACTATGGTGGTTACTAATCCTCAAGATAAATGGGTTCACCATTCTAACTCTATAATCCATAACAACTGAGCACTAACTATCCAAAGCTTGCAACGAACATTTCTCAATCTCAGACTATGATTCCTTAAGAATGAAAGAGAATTAGTAATTCCAAACCACAAATGGCCAATCACTTGGCAATCAGACAACCATTCAAATCATGTAGTTCATCTAAAACTCAAAATGAATCAATTTTCATTTATGACAATACTCCTCAAACTTTGGTTACCGGCTTAATTACCCTAAAGCAAAGTCTCTTTTAGAATCCACCAATTAGAGACATATAATTCCCAAATGATATCCCAAGCAACCGTTATGATACCCAACAACAACGAACTATCATCACGCTCAACTCGATTCCCAAAATAGCATTACAATAACAAGCTCAATAAATGAACCCATCAAGAGAGTACAATACCACCAACAGAATCATCCTAAGGTTTAAATCTCAATCCTATTTATGGTCAAAATCAACATGAAGCTAGTTAACTACCCAATCATCTCACCAGAGGAAATATAATGACACCATGAAATTGGAAACGATAGGAAATCTCGAGGGAAACACGAACGCGATAAGATCGGACGAAAATTAGAGGGACGCTAGAGGTAGAGAGCCAAGAGCTAGAAATTGGATAGATATAGCCATGAAGATAGCCAAGCAAAGTAAAAGATAAGAGAAAACAATTTCCTAGGAATCGGGTTTAGTAGGAACTTGCATGAAAGGAAATGGAAAGGGATAATGGCACGAGAAAAAGGTTTAAGGTTTAATCCACAAAATTCCCTTTTCAAACTCAGGACGATAGTAAAACATCTTAATTATTCCTCTACAAAGGTCTCTTACAAGGGACCATCGTACCACGTACAATCATCAAGGTAAGGTACACCTAGCTTCGATAAATCGACTACAACCCTATTCATCCATCCTTTTATATAACACGGATTCCCAATTGCGGAATTGCAACTCAAGCATAGTAACATTCTCTCAACTCCAAAATTTGACACATTCTCAAAGGTTTCAAAACCGAAGGTCTAACAAGGAATTCTTCATACTAATCTCTTTTCAACTCCAATGGCCCACAAGGTAGAACACCAAACAAAACGTCATCATCAACATCTTAAGGCATCACCGTCATAGCCAATCTAATCAAATTCCACTCATGCCATAATCCTTAAGTAACATGGTTTAATCTATCATGACGACTTACTACCTCAACCAAGTCTCCGATACCATGATATAAGATCATATTTTTAAATCCAAGAATTATAGCCAGGTACTTTTCCACCAAGCGTATACTCTAACACATAAACTAGAATCCACAAGAAGTCACTTAGTCTCAAAAACATTTTATAACTCAAGGCATCATTCAAACTCCTAAATTCAAAAGATTAAATCGCTTAAGGGTTAAGAAGTCTTAGCCAACTCATTCAACCTTACACCATCAAATATCATGAACTATCCACACATTAGTCATGGCAAGCATCAAGCATTAAAATCATCAAACTTATCTTACCACCTCTCCACAGAGATACAACCAATCATCAATAGGGTGAAATTAGATCTACACCATTTACCTCAAATCCCAAATTCATTCTAACCAACACTAACATCCCACAAAGTTCAAAATTCTTCCGACCAAGTATAATATACCACAAACAAATGGGTATGGCATCCACAAAAATGTTACAAGAGTAAGGTAAGGATACCAATTGATAAGGAGGAGGGAAGTAACAAGAGTAATCTCCAAGGGGAGAAGACGTTAGATGATAAACAAGCACTTAGATAGAAGGAAGAGAGCATGATACATTAAGGATGAGAGAGATCATAGATGAGGAAGAAATACACTTCAATTAGGCTTGTCAATCTTCAATCTTTGGTAGAGGATACATATTCTAGGTAACACATGACCCACCTCAAGACGGTAGATATAAACAAACATAACATCACTCAACACAATCACCAAACAAGTTAGAACCTAACATACATCAAGTACACCAAAGACTACCAAGTAAAGTCCTTAATTTCTACCCATCTCTCATTTATTATTTCAAGGTCAAGTAATTTAAGTTTAGGGTTCACGTGTGTGCGTCGGGAGCGTTTAAGCTCTGATACCAACTGTGACAACCCTCGCGAATGCTGAAATAAAACATAACAAGCATGTGATTTATATAGCGGAAAATACGGTGTTTTTAAAACTTTTTACATGCAAATAGAAAATACGAGGAATGTCAAATAATTACAAACTAAAATAGAATATACTACAAAGAGACGAAATCACTCAAAATGTTAACCAATATCAAAGTGATTAGAAACTAGCTAGTAAACTTCTAGAGGTGACTCATCCAGGCCAACGCCCGCTAGCTCACACCCGAACCCAAAATACCACAAGCAAAAAGCCATCCAATCAAGCAACCTGTTCATCCATGAAAAACATGAACGCCACAGTCAGTGGGGAGTAACTCCGGGTTCTCCCAGCCATATCACATTAAACGTAGATAAACGGCAATACAAAAGTAGAAACATGCATATATATAAATATACATGTGAAGTACGAGAAAAATAAATAGGCAATTCAATATATAAAGATAAGAGCATATGAAGTACAAATCCGTAACCATCATATTATAGAAAGACTCGGGGATGACACTCTTAGGCAACCATACACTCACTAGGGCTTGCATCTCACCGTTAGCGGCAAAAGTTTGATAAGATTGAGACTCGACAAACAAACCATGCCAAGTCATCCAAAGATCACAAATAATCAATCATATGACCATCCATTCAAACGTCCAATACGTTGACGACATCTCTCATGGTAAATGACACGCACTAGCACCGTGTACATGGCAAGTATGATTAAAATCGCATCCACGGGATAAACATTTCCCTGAACGCATACACGATTAACATTTCGTATGTGTAGACTAATTTCCTCCGGTAGGACGACGATATAAATATCCGATCCTAGTCTAAACCTGGCCAGACTCTCGGAATAACATTTTCCGATTCGACATACGATAAACATTTCGCATCCAAGACTCGGTCAATCATAGACGCCGAGTACCCCAAATTCGGCCGACATTCACGAAAGAGGCGGAAAAGAGCACAAGCATCATAACAACCGGTACGCTACATGCAATGACACCACCTCGCAAGTATACAACATTTGACGGTCGGGTAGATCAACGCAAAGCGTTAGCCTCCCAACAACGTCGTCATATGCCCACTAACACATGCAATCAAGCAGTAAGGATACACTCCCCGTTCCGACATTCCAGCCTTACGAACGTGGAGGTAGCCAAGGGAATGAGAGTACAAAGCACATAGAAAATTAGTGCTCAAACCGTAACATGTGTAAAAACCGACTCAAGTGGGACATACCAAAAAACGTCACAAAAACATGCGATACAAGCGAAGGGATTATCATATATTCGAAACATTAATATTTAAAATCAACTTATAGAGTCAAACCCGGAAGTCAACAAAAGTCAAAGTCAAACCCGAGACCCGAGACCCAAACCCGACAATTGGAGTGGGCTATAAACAATTCATCAATACAAGAAGACTAAGTCCAAAGGGTCAAGGAAAGTCAAGGCGGGAACTAGAATTCAAAGGTTCAACTTTGGAAAAACTGGCAACAAGAAACGCTGCCAGCGCCGTCTGTGGACGCTGCCAGCGTCCTGGTCTCAGGCACGTGATCCTTCATTCCGTCTTGTTATCAACATACAACAATCATCATTTATCAACACAAACCATCGATTCTCATATCAATTATCAACTAACAACAACCATCATCAACAACACAATTCCTATGATCACTAACCTTATTCTAAATACGATTTCTAACATAGAAAACACATAAAACACGTAAATTATATCGAGTAACCCTTCACCGTTACCTTTTCGCGTCTTCAATCCGCGTCGATGTCCTCTTCTATCAAGAAGTAGTTTTTGTCGGGGTCTTGGAGGTCACCACCTACAATTAGATAATAAAAGATGAATATAATTCACCTTGAGAAAGACGGATAAATTGAAAAGCGAGAAAGACGGTAATTTTATTACCAATAAAGATAGATGACGATGAGAGGGAAAGATTAAGACAAAATTTAGCAGATTTGAGTAAGTAATGAAGGAGTAGTGATGAATCCAAATTGATTCATAAATGGAGTTTAGGGTTTTGGTGGTTTGTATGAGGAAGAAGAGATGAGTGAAGAGGATGAGTGGAAAAATGAGGGAGTTAGGGTTATAAGGGGAGTATGAAGGAGTAAGTGGAAAAACCATGAGAAAAGCCCATAAACGTCTTAAGACGTAACTTACTCGAAATCTCGCGTAAAGTCCAAAAACGAACTCGGAAATTCTAAAATAGATACGGAAAATTTAATTCTAAACTAAAACTAAATTTCGCTGAAAAGTATTCGTAAAATATTTTTACTATAAAAATAGGGTACATTTGCGGGTGTTACAATAAGAAATGTTTAAAGCGAATACAACAATCCGAAATCCAAAGGAAATACAATTGTAATTCGAAAAGCCAAGAAGTCTAAAGACTCTGCCAAACTAAAGACTCCGCGGAAGCTAAAATTGAACATCGTCTCACAGCGTCCCAGCCAACCCTCAAGCAAGCTCAAATAATGTTACCTGCTAGACTCTATGCTCACCATTACCCAATGCATCACCGCAGTTTTGATAACAAAGACGGAGTCTCTATGATTACACAATAACAATAACCAATCACAAGAGTAGTACTGAAAGTAATATAACTCAACAAGGTCTAACCACCCCCACACTCCAAGCTCACAAATGACTCTAATCGCAACGAGTACCGGGTTCCCATTCATCGCAACAAGTAACTCACCCCTGCCGATGTCAGACCGCATCATTGAACATCAAAAGCCCAGCTCATCGCAACGAGCGAACTCATGTCATTAATGTGCACATACCCTTTCGGACAAGAGTCACAAGGGGTAAAACACAGGGGTGAAACCATCTCCTACTATGGCTGAGATATTCAACGAACACTTCCAACAATCACAATCATCATACATCAATAATCACAAGTAATCAACCACAATAGCAACAATACAACAATGGTACAATCATAGTGTGTAGGGAAAACCCTACCTTTTAGCAATAGTCTAATTTTGAAAGCTCTTTATCGTATGACCATTTGGACTTTTGTCATCTAGAATAGTCTAATTTTGAAAGGTCCTTATTGTATGTCTTTTGTCATCTAGAATAAAAAAAAGAGCATTCTTTATTTCATTGTCAGAAGGCAGTTTGCGCATTTCCCCCAGTCATCCTCAGTAATAGTATGACAAGAAGTAACTACATGTCTAACAACATCCCTATTAGCTGCATTACTACCCAGTAATTGAGAATAATAACTAACAAATGCTTGAAGGATATCCTTAGGGTCCTTACAATTCACACCATTAACATCCTGAATATTAAGAACCTTTTTACGCACTTGTTTGTGCCTTATAGCTCTATGAAACATAGCATAATTGTAACACCCGGAAATGTACCCTATTTTTCTAGTAGAAATATTTTACGAAATCTTTTCAGTAAATTTAAGTTTTAAATTAGAATTTTAGGTTCCGAGTCGAATTTAGAATTTCCGAGTTCGTATTTGGAATTTCCGCGAGATTCCATGAAAATCCCGTCTTAAGACGAGTTTGACTTTTCTTGACTTTTGAGCCGTCTTTGACTTTTTGTTGACCTTTTGTTGACTTTTCTCCTACACAACTCACACTACTCCTTAACCTAAATTTCATTCAACACAAAATCAAACACAAACCAAATTTTACTTCTTCCTTAAGAAACCTTGCCTCCATAACTTTTCGATCTTTGATTCAACCTAGCTCGTTCATTACTCGATAGAATTCACGTAAGTTCGTCTTATTCATCTTCTCTAACCTTCCTCTATCCGTGTTGATGTTAAAATCATCGTCTTTCTCGCTTTTCAAATTTCCCGTCTTTCTCAAGATGAATTTCATTCATCTTTTATGGTCTATTTGTAGGTGGCGACCTCCAAGATCCCGACAAAGACTATTACCTTATTGAAGAGGAGCTTGACGATTAGTAGAGACGCTTAAAGGTAACGGTGAAGGGTTACTCGGTATCATTTACGTGTTTTACATGCTTTATATGCTAGCAATCGTATTAGAATACGATTAGGAAGCCTAGAATTCATGGTATGATTAATGAATGTTGTTATATGATGAATATGGATGATGTATAATGATTGTTGATGATTATTAGAAGTATATTTGAGAATTGAAATGATTTGGAAATGAATTGAAGTCTCTCGGATGAACTGGTGCTCCCTGCCGGTCGACCGGCCGCCGGTCTGCCAACCGGCTGGGAACACATCAGTAACATCCTTGAATTTTTGGGAAATTTTGTATAGGGGGTTCTGAGCCGGTCGACCGGCCGCCGGTCCACCGACCGGCCTGGACCACTTTCTCTGTTTTTCTATGATTTTGAAATTTTGCCTGTGTTCTGAGCCAGCCCACCGGCCGCCAGTCCCCTGACCGGCCAGGAACACGGCTGTATATTTTTCCTATAATTTCTAAAACTCGTAATTTATAATAGTTCGCATGATCCGTTTATCGTATAATTTTACGTAGTGACTTATAATATTCATGTTTTGGATATATGATATTTCATTCGCTTGTATCACATGTTTTGTGACGGTTTTTGCTATGTCCCACTTTGAGTAGGTTTTTACAAATGTTACGGTTTGAGCACTATTTTGTCTTGTGCTTTGTACTCTCTTTCCCTTGGCTACCTTCCCGTTCGTAAGGCTGAAATGTCGGAACGGAGAGGTATCCTACTGCTTAATTGCATGTGTAGTGGGCATATGACGACGTTGTTGGGAGTTGAACGCTATGCGTTGTTCGACCCGGCCGTCAAATGTTGTATACTTGCGAGGTGGTGTTATTTGCATGTAGCGTACCGCTGGTTATGAGGCTTGAGCTGTTTTTCCGCCTCTTTCGTGAATTGATCTACCGAACTTGGGGTAC
>JAIUZE010018424.1:0-45269 GCA_022085475.1 Heliosperma pusillum
AATAATAATAATAATATAAATAATAATAGTAATAATAATAATAATAATAATAATAATAATAATAATAATAATAATAATAATAATAATAATAATAATAATAATAATAATAATAATAATAATAATAATAATAATAATAATAATAATTCGGTTTGGAGAGGCTCTCTCTGGGTAAGGGCGATTGGCGATTGGCGATCATTCGCGTTTCTTCTTTACCTTGTCGGATCATGGCTCGCCGGGGTCGGCCACCAAAAAATCAACACCCACAGCTCTCCCCTTAGTCTTCTTCTGTAAGTCAATTGGATCCTAAAGCTTCTTCTGTTACTGTTAATGATTTAATTGATTCTGCAATTAAATCTAGGTTAACAAGTAATTTTTTTCGTCCTGTTAATCCAAGCCCCAAGAATATTAGTGTGGCTCCAGGTATCACACCTGTATCATCTGATCCCTCTATGCCTGACCCTCCCATTCTTGATTCATCTAAAGGTGTGGATAGTGATGTAAATAGGGATGATAATGCTTCAAATGTTTCTACAATTACAAAGGTCAAACCGTCTCTTCCTTCTTGGAAGGAGAAGGTTATGGCTGTATCACAAGTGGGTATGGAGCTTCATCATGTTCATGAACCTGGAAATGAAGTTCGTATAACCAAAGAGGATATAAAGGATGAATTAATCTACTGGGAGAATACCTTGGTAGGGCAATTTTTGGGAGGTAAGCCTTCTGTGAATCAGGTTAAGGAATTTGTTACCAAGCATTGGAATCATACTAAATTACCTGAGGTTATCTATTTCAAGAAGGGGTGGTTCTTCTTTCGTTTTGCTGCTCCTGATGATATGAATGTTATTCTAAGAGGTGGACCTTGGACTTTGGGAGGGAAAATGCTGATTTTAAAGAATTGGACTCCTCAGTTTGGGCATGAGCTTGATTCTGTATCAGTGGTTCCTGTATGGGTGCTCCTTCCTGACTTGGATCCCCTATTTTGGTCAGCCTCTACTTTGAGCAAGATTGCAAGTAAAATAGGCAAGCCTTTATATGCGGATCCTGTTACTACACATAAAGAGAGGTTAGCTTTTGCTCGTATCCTTATTGAAGTAGATGTTGCTACAGCCTTGCCTGATCATGTCATGTTACATTCTCCTTTTGATGAGCATATTCTACAAAGGGTGGACTATGAATGGATTCCTTTTTACTGTGCTTACTGTAAAACGTTGGGTCATGAAGAGAAATCCTGCAGACTCTTGAAAAAGACTACTAATGCTCAGGTTAAAACACTACAAAACGAACGCGGGAAACTGACGGACAAAATCCGTCAGTAACAATGAAAATCCGTCAGTACATTAAACTACTGACGGAATTTCCGTCAGTACCACGCGTCACTTCAATTGGTAACGAAAAAACGACTTCTGACGGATTTTCCGTCAGTATTTAAAGCTACTGACGACTTACTGACGGAAAGTTCGTCAGGCAATTCAATTGGAAAGTCAACATAATATTGACTTTACTGACGGAAACTGACGGAAAATCCGTCAGAATAGTCAAGATTGACTTGACTTACTGACGGAATTTCCGTCAGGAAAGTCAAGATTATCTTGACTTTTCTGACGGAAATTCCGTCAGTAAGTCAAGTCAATCTTGACTATTCTGACGGATTTTCCGTCAGTTTCCTCAAGTCAATTTTCACTTTCCTGACGGAATTTCCGTCAGTACTTAAAAGAGTAGTGGCTGGATACAGTAGCCTGCTGTCCAGCCACAATGCGTTTTTTTGCATTGTTTTAAACGTTGAAAATTTCAACAAAACCTGCAATACAGAAAATACATACGTTCACCGCAAAGCGGTAATTCATACTCACATCGACCGCACGGTCGGAAATCAACAAAAGACGATAAAAATAAAGGTGAAGACCGATGGAAATTGGAAAAAGAATTCATTACATAAAATCAAAAAACAAATTCATACAACTTGGGGATTTACAAGCTTACAAATTCAACTGTTCCTAACTTAGGTAAATTAAACATTACTAACCTAAGGGGGTAACGGGAGGTCCTCCAAAACCGTGCCCGTCGTCCGCGTTGTCATCTCTTGGACGTAGAGGAGGGAAGTTGTTGCACAAGTCCGGGGGAAGAAATCTCATCATAGCCGCTTGCATGGCAGCCATTTGCGCGGCTTGGTGATCCATTTGTTGTTGATTGGCCCGTACTTGTGCTTCAAGGGCAAGTCGGGCGGCTCTCTCATGTTCTCGTTCATTCGCAAGTGCATTCAATTGTTCCTTCATTTGAGTATTCTGAGTTGCGAATCGGGTGTAATCTGTAGGATTGTAGGAGAAAGAAGCGCGTGCACTTTTGTTGCATGGTGGATCATACCACACTTGTTTCCCCTTGTCTCCTACCCCGAAGAGCCTTAACTTCTTATCGAATCCGTCAACCGCTTTATAGTATGCACGGAATTCGTCTGGGGTCTCGCCAGTTGGCGTTTGCTGACTCATCTCCTCGGTGTAAGCTTCCTGAACCCACAAAAAAGAAATTATATAATTAAAAACATTAAGTAATCAAAACAAAACGAAACTAATAAATAGTATTAAAATTAGATATAAAAAACTCCTTAGTAATTATTAGACAAACTTACGTTTGTCTTAGCAGCTTTAGGGTTAACCCACTCGTCCTTCTTGTTCTTTTTTGTTTTCTCAAACAACTTGTACGGCGTAGGATCAACCTGAAAGTATTATAAAAACATTAAGTGATATATCGGCAATATTAATCCTTCATAATTAATATCCTAAATTGTATGTGAAGTAAAAATAAAGGACTTACCAATTCTTTAAACGCATCGGAACAACTCTTCCGGCCTAGAGTATGGGTGCCCACCGCTTTCTCGCCACCTGACCGTCTATTAGCCTTGTTTATGTTAGACCTCTTGGCGAATTCGGGATCGCTTTCGGGCCTATTTCTAATGTTTTCCCACCAACTTTCAGGCACCCAATCCGGCCTATTTTTGTTATACTTACAGCCATTGACAAGTGAGGTAATCCGCCTCGTGACATGTTTCTGCCAATCGGGCTTCGGGTCGTATTTCGGATCGACCGAGTTCACATGATTCTATTTCATCATAAACAACTTGTTAGTAATTGCTGAAATTGTATAACTACACTTTTTGAATGAAAACTATTACTTTTTAGTAATAGATACAACCGTAATAAAATATACCTGAAAGTACTCCCACATCCGCCTACGCTGGTAGTGGCTCGCTTCACTCCATTTGGTGAAGTATTCTCGGCTTATGGTACGAATAAAAGACCAAGTAACGTATTGCTTGATCGGTTTGTCGTCCCACCTGAAAAATATACATATTAGAACGAACGCGATAATAAAAGATAATAGAAATTATCGTAAAAGTGATAATAAAATAAAGTTTGCGATAATAAAAGTATTCTATATATAAATTAATTAGACACTTACCATTGGCCTATAGCAGGATTGCGAGACAGAATAATCTGGTTACTCTCCTGCTGTGGCGTCGGGATCGCCACCTGCTCCTGCTCCTGCTCCTGCTCCTGCTCCTGCTCCTGCTCCTGCTCCTGCTCGTGAAAGGCAGCATCCTCCTCGTTCCGCTCATCGTCGGCACGACGAGAACGACTAGTACTGCCACCTATGATTCGTCTGATAAACGATCCACCTGCCATAAGTAAAAGCTATATACAATGGAAATTGTTAGGTAGTTCAATATATAAAAACCGTGAGCAAACTTTTTGAATTACAATGCAAAGTTTCAAATTTGATTATAATTGTATTTTGACAAATAGATTACAATTAACTAGTGACCCTCACTATCACTATCACTACAAATCAACAAACTTTCATCATCTGAAAAAAGTATTCCGACTTCTTCCTCATCTTCCTCATTTTGTAGTAGTTGAATATCTTCATCTTCATCATCTTTTTCTTTTTCTTCACCGATGTCCTTGTCATACTCCCCTTCACCCCTTTTAACAACCACTTCATATTCATCCTCACTTTGTGTCTCTTCCACCAAAATTGGTGAAATTGACTGACTATTGACAACCACATCTTCTTGGAAGACAATTTCGTCAACAGGAGCATCAACATGCGATCGTGCCTTGATTTTAAAAACCGCGAACCATTGATTATCTTTTTTAGTGGTTGGATAAGGAGCATAACACACTTGATCCACTTGAAAAGCTGCCACGAATGGGTTATGTCCACGAAGTTTCTTTTTTAAGTTTACATCGACAAGTCCGTATACCTTATGGATACTAACTCCCTGTGGGAAATTATCAAACCAATCACATTTAAACAATATGGCTTTATAAATTCTGTGCCACTTTTAATTGAAAGTTACGTTTCTTAGAGACATCATAGGTATCCACACCGGTTTCCCAAAGTTCTTTCAACTCTTTGATCAACGGTTGGAGGTACACATCCAATTTTGCTTTAGGGTTATTAGGACCTGGAACGATCATAGATAAGAACATAAATTGCCTCTTCATGCATAACCATGGGGGTAAGTTGTACGGTGTTACAATCACGGGCCAACACGAGTAAGACTTCCCTAATTGGCCATAAGGTGAAAATCCATCTGTACACAAACCTAGTCGAACATTGCGAGGCTCACTTGCAAATTCTGGATGCTCTCTATCGAAATGTTTCCACGCTTCTCCATCACTTGGGTGTGCCATTGTCCCTCTTTCTCTTACTCGAGAGTTTTTATGGTGCCAACTCATCTCACCTGCTATGTGTTTGGTTGCAAATAGTCGTTGTAACCTTGGCGCAAGCGGGAAATAAGTCAGTGGTTTACAAGGTATTCGCTTCCGGCCACTTAAATTCTTTTTACCTTTATACCGAGAGGCATGACATTTGGTACATTCCTCAAGATCGGCATTTTCTTCCCAAAAAAGCATGCAACCGGTAGGACATGCATCGATTTTCACATGGGGTAGTTGGAGTCCCTTAAGCAAATTCTTAATCTCTTGGAAATTGCGCGCCATTTGATTATTTTTTGGAATAATGTCACTAATTAACGACATAAAACCATTGGCGCATCTAAGAGATAAGTTGTTCTCACATTTGAGTGATACCAACCTAGCAGCCGCTTGCAACAAACTCATACTACTTCCCTCATAAACTGGTTGTTCGGCTTTATTTAACATTCTATAAAAGGCTGAAACTTGGGGATGTGGGGGATAACGAACTTCTTCATCGCTAAGGTCGTCGGGATTAAGTCGAGCCTCCATTATTTGCTCAACATTATCACGTAATGCATCTTCAACCAACTCCCGGTAAGGATTCTCACTAACTACGATACTACTTGAACTCTCTTCGGTAGCCAGTTTCTCACCGTGATACTTCCATACATAATAATTATCAGTAAAACCATTCGACCATAGATGATTTTGAACCTCCCTTTTCGATTTAAAAGCTAAGTTATCGCATTTCTTACATGGACACCTCATTTCACCGCCTAAATCCTTAAACTCACTATATTGTTCCGCGAATTCAATAAACTCTTTCACCCCATTTGCAAATATCAGCTTGGGTTTCTTTTTTTCGTCTAATCTTTCATACATCCACCGTCGTTCTAATCTTTTCATGTTATTATGTATCTACATTTAAATATATATATGTTATATAAATAAATTATCAGAAATTAACAACAATGATAATCAATAATCACACATAGTAAATTAAACATTAATTCTCATCAACAAGTAAAATTAATTTTCTTCAATTGGGTCCTTATCACCCCAACCTAAACCCATCAATCTACGTTTCAAGTCACTAGCAAACACCACTTGTAATTTATTAATGAGGAAAAAATTCGGAAGCAATTCCCCTTTGGCTTCCTTTTGTTTAAGTCAACTTGTCATCGTCCAAGGCAGGTCTTATCTAAGTTATAATAAGAATAGAGAGTCCCAAGGAGCAGCAACACACCCAGGCAAGGCAGCAAGACAACAAGAGCAACAGATTTCCATTTTCAGGAAAAATCCAAAACTGCTTTATTTGCTTTTGTTCAGTCTGTTTTTCTTTTGTGTCTTGTGTCTGTTCTTATTAGTTGTTGAGCTCGTCCTATTGTGAGGCTCTTAATTAGTGTCAGTAGAAGTAGTTTAGATCCTAAGCTAGCCCTTGGATGATCTATACATCCAATGGCTCACAAGATATCAACCTCTCTATATAAAGGGGTCTTGTATGACTGTTGTAGGCAGACTTTTATGAATGAATGAATTAAACTTTGAGAAATCACTCAATGTTATCAAACTTGTGCTAAGAGCTGTAGTTTGAAGCAAGCCTGATACATCTCCAAGGTGTTTGATCAGTGCCTTGTATTGTGAGTCAAGTTATACCTGTGCTTTGCTGTGGTTAACTTACTTGCTGTTGAGTTTAGTTTAGAGTGTTTGTGCTTTGCTGTAATACTTGAAAACTATCTCTAAATCCAGTCTTTGAGTCCTTTTCTCTTGTGCCTTGCTGTAGAGGATTGTCTCTAAGTCATATCCCCTGAGTCTTTCAGTTAAACAACTCAATATCCCTAAAACAATATCCCTTGTCACTTGTTTTGTTCTCAGTTTGAATCAAGTTCATCAAGCTTACTTAAAACTTGTGAACCTTAGTAGTTTACACTCCAAATTGGTTATCAGAGCTTTGGTTGAGAGTCTTAGTGAGTTCATTTTCCCTAACTACATTTAAAAACACAAAAATAGCCCAATGAGTGAAGAGAGACTAGCAGGAGTAGAAGCAAGGATGGAGGATCTGGCTGGGATTGTAACCACCCTAACCAGAACCTTGGACCAGGTTATAGGCAACCATTTGCTTGCTGGAGGAAGAGGTAGAGGACGTGGAAGAGGCCAAGGAGGAGGCAGAGGAAGGCCACCTGATGATGAAGAGTATCCAGACTCAGATGACTCAACAAGAAGCAGAGCTTCCATCCACAGGAACACAGACAAGCATCTTAAGGTAGATATCCCTGAGTTTTCTGGTAGTCTTAATCCTGATGACTTGTTAGAATGGCTAAGGGAAGTAGAAAGGATCTTTGAGTACAAAGGATACAATGATTCTAAGTCTTTTAAAGTAGCCATCCTTAAACTGAAAGGGTATGCTTCCCTTTGGTATGAGACTATGAAAGGGTTAAGGGCTAGGGAAGGTAAGGAACCCATCAAGTCTTGGACTAAACTGAAAAAGAAACTGTTAGACAAATTTGTTGCTAAGGATTACACCCAGGATCTGTTTATCAAGTTGTCTAAGTTGAAACAAGGAGACAAACCTGTTGAATCTTATCTGAGGGAGTTTGAACAACTCACCTTACAATGTGATATAAATGAGAAACCTGAGCAAAGGATTGCTAGGTACTTAGAGGGTCTAGATAAGAACATTGCTAACAAGGTTAGGATGCAACCTCTGTGGTCATTTGATGATGTTGTCAACCTATCTCTGAGAATTGAGAAGATAGGGAAGACTAAGCCTGCTACACCAAAACCTGTTAGGCCTTTTCAAACCAGACCTTATAGTGGGTTTAGAACCATGGATACCCCCAAGACAGCACCCCCACCTATCTTAGACAAGGGTAAGGGCATCATGGGTCAAAAGCCAAGCACTTCATTGACTGAGAACAGAATTAGGTGCTTCCAATGTCAAGGCTATGGACATTTCAGGAAGGATTGCCCTTCTAAGAAGACCTTAACCATAATGGAAGTTGAGGCTTGGGAGAAAGAGGGTCTAGTTGAGTATGAAAGGGATGAGCCTGAGGTTGAAGAAGTGGTGAGTGAGGAAGAAGAGTCTAGTCAGGAGGCAATAGTGGCACTCCCTGACACAGGCCACAGCTTAGTCCTATGGAGAGTAATGCATTCACAACAGATACCTTTGGAGGAGGATCAAAGGTCCCTCATTTTCAGGAGCAGATGTACCATACAAGGGAGGGTTTGTAACCTTATTATAGATGGAGGTAGTTGTACCAATGTGGCTTCTGTTACTATGGTTGATAAGCTGAAGTTGAGCACTCAAGATCACCCTCACCCCTATAAGTTGAGATGGCTGAGTAAGGGAGCAGAGGTTAAGGTGGATAAGCAATGCATGGTCCCTTTCTCCATTGGCAGTGTGTACAAGGATGAAGTATTGTGTGATGTGGTTCCAATGGATGCCTGTCACTTGCTATTAGGAAGGCCATGGGAGTTTGATAAAAGCTCCATACACCAAGGAAGAAGCAATACCTATTCTTTCAAGCATGGGAGCAGGAAGGTGACATTAGCCCCCTTGCCACCACACCAGAAGAGCTATGGAAGTCCAAGTATGGCTGAGGATTTTAGTGGAGTTGTATTTCTATCTGAGTCAGCAATGGTCAAGGAGTGTAGTGAGGAGCAACCTATAGTAATGCTGCTATCAAAGGAAGTTCAGGAAGAAGAGTCTAAGGTGATCCCTGCAGATGTTAAGCCCCTCATTGATCAGTTCAAGGAAGTGTTTCCAGAGGAACTTCCTGATGACTTACCCCCTTTGAGAGGGATTGAACACCAAATAGACCTTGTGCCAGGGTCTGTACTACCTAATAGACCAGCCTACAGATGTGATCCTAAGGCTACACAAGAGCTGCAAAAGCAAGTTGGAGAGTTGATGAGTAAAGGGTTTGTAAGGGAGTCATTAAGCCCTTGTGCTGTGCCTGCATTGTTGGTTCCTAAGAAGGATGGGACTTGGAGGATGTGCATAGATAGCAGGGCTATCAACAACATCACAGTCAAGTATAGGTTCCCTATACCTAGGCTTGATGACATGTTGGATGAGCTAAGTGGCTCAAGGTTCTTTTCTAAGATTGACTTGAGGCAAGGTTACCATCAATTGAGGATCAGAGAAGGAGATGAGTGGAAGACAGCCTTCAAAACAAAGCATGGCCTTTATGAGTGGCTTGTCATGCCCTTTGGCCTGTCAAATGCCCCAAGTACCTTCATGAGATTGATGACAGAGGTGCTTAGGCCTTGCCTAGGGAGATTTGTGGTGGTATACTTTGATGATATCCTCATCTACAGCAAGAGCAAGGATGATCATTTGAGGCATCTTGAGGCTGTGTTTGAAATACTTAAGGAGAGCAAGCTCTTTGGGAAGCTTGAGAAGTGCACCTTCATGACTGAGGAAGTCAAGTTTCTAGGATATGTGGTCTCTGGTAGAGGCATTTCAGTTGATCAAGACAAGATCATGGCAGTCCAGTCTTGGCCTATCCCTAGGAGTATTACAGAAGTAAGGGGATTCCATGGCTTAGCATCCTTCTACAGAAGATTCATTAAGGACTTTAGCACCATTGCAGCACCTCTCACTGAGTGCATGAAGAAGGGAGAGTTCACTTGGACTGAGAATGCTTTACAGGCTTTCAAACACATGAAGAAGCTCTTGTGCAGTGCACCTATCCTAAGATTACCAAACTTTGATTGCCTATTTGAGGTTGAATGTGATGCAAGTGGAGTGGGAATTGGAGCTGTCCTCATCCAAGAGAAGAAACCTGTAGCCTACTTTAGTGAAAATCTAAGTGGTGCCAAGCTAAACTATTCTACATATGATAAAGAGTTCTATGCTCTTGCCGGATTGAACCGGGCCTAGTTTGGGCCGGTTTGGTCAACTATTACAAAAATCGTTTCTTAATATTTTCCCGCATGCTTAACATATTTAAAACCCGTCAAAACAACAACAAAACAATCATGTATCGACTCAAACTCAAAGGACCAAAACACGGGCCAACCAGACCGGGCTGGACCGGGTCTGAACCGGCCTGAACCGGTCTGGTTTGGCTCGGTTTTCCAGCCACCAAAACAGCCCCCTACGGCCACCACCAACATCAACTCTAAATTATTTCTAACATGTTTTAATTAACAAACATCCATTTTAACAACCAATTCATCCATCATTCATATAAAAATTATGATTATGAATAAATCATCCAACATGTCAAGAACATTAAATATGATAAAATTCATACAACATAATAATAATAACAACCTAACATGTTACTACTTAAAAACCGTAAATATCAATAATATAAACAAAACAAAAGATATGTAACATTAATTCGTCGAGTAACTCGGAATCGTTACCTTAGCTAGCACAAAATCAAGTAGCACCCAAAATAAGAACTAAAGAAATAAGAACCCCGTCTACTAGTCTTCTCCTAAAATATACGAGTCACCAAACTCGTCTTCAAAATCTTCCCCTATAAGAAATGACAAGAATAACATTATTAGAATTAAAACTTGATTTGCCATAATTAAAGTGTTGAAAACGATTTTGTCGGAATTGGAAATAAAACGTACGTGGAGATGAAGAGCGAAGAGGAGACTCTAGAAATATAAGTTAGGACGGATTTGAACAAGCAACGAAGGTTTTGTGACGATTTTGCTCAAGAACGATGAAGAACTATGAAGAACACCAAGAACGATTAAAGAAAGTATTAAAAAGGTATTAAGTTGATTTAGTGTAAAATGAAAAGATAATTAGTGAGTAATGGGGAGTGTGTGTGCCGTGTAAATATAGAGAAAAATGGAGTCGGGTTTTGAAATTGTTGTTACGGGATTGACTCGGGTTTTATAATTATATTAAGGTAATTAATTAGATATTATTAGGTTTAATGATAGTTTAATCAAATATCTAGATATTAATTAGATATTATGTTATTGTAATCAAAAGAAAGGAAAATATCTAGTCCTAAGAGGAGAGGAGGAGCCGTGTGGTTGTAGAAGAATCGGGTCTGTTTTTTAAGCGGTTTGCGGAGTTTAAGATGACGGATCGATAAAGTTACAAATATCTTAGATATTCGTATTAGTTTAATCGAAAGAATTAACAGATCTAAAGTGAGTGGAAAAAGATGACATGGGGCGTGTGACTCATGCCAAAGTCGGGTTTCGGGTTTGTTTCGGGATTTAAGTTGACTCGGGAATAGTTAAATGACGTTCGGGGTTAAACCGTAAAACCTTCTCTTAAATTCCGGATAAATTCAAAATAATTATATTAAATTATCATAAATTCAGATAAATCTTAATAAAAATAAATTAAAATTTATTATTTTTCAAATAAAATTTCGATCTTTCAATTTACGGGATGAGTCGGAAAAGTCAACGAAAGTCAAAGTTGACTTAAAACGGGATTCTCATGGAATCTCTCAGAAATTCCAAATACGAACTCGGAAATTCCAAATTCGACTGGAAACAATAAATTCCAAATTTAAAACTTAAATATGCTGAAAAGTATTCGTAAAATATTTTCACTAGAAAAATAGGGTACATTTCGGGTTGTTACACCAATGTTCATGTTCTTCAATTTCATTGAAAGAACATCCTTGGGTTCACTCCCACTAGCCTTCATGTCCCTCTACGCTTGGGTGAGGAGTGCATGGAGTTCATGGAAACTCTTTTCCATGTCATTCATGTTATAGTTCACCCTAAAGTGGGTGAACTTTGGTATGAGTGAATGAAGGATTCTACCCACCACTAGCTCATTAGGAAGTTTGCACCTTACACGCTCTAAGCTGTCGGCGTGCTCAACCATTTTGAGCACGTGTGGGCCAACCTTTTGGCCCTTTTGGAGCTTAGTCTCAAAGAATTTCGTGGCCGCCTCATATTGGAGAATTTTAGGCGCTTACGAAAACATTGATGTTATCCTCGTGAATATCCCATATGCATCGAGAGATATCAATTGGAGTTTGAGTTTGGGTGAGATTGACCAAATCAAGACATTCTTGATGTCATTGGCAACCTTCAAATAAAGGTCATATTCGGCCCGAACCGCCGCGGTCGATCTTGACCCGGGTTCGGTGGGAGGGGCTTCGACCAAGTAGCGAAACACGTTATCGGATATCGCGGCGCTCTTGATCGTTGATTCACATTCAACGAAGTTATTACCGTAATCTTTTAGGACACATTTGTCTGTGACGAACCTCAACCATGAGTCCTTACCCAAGGTTGCGGTATTCCATGATGTTGACATTGTACGAATATGGTTACTACAACAAAAAGAAATATATATAAACATTCATTGTTAAGATAATTTACTTGAAAAACATTTTAACAAGTTTAGCATTTATATAATGACCCCTCACTAAATTATATAAACGATTCCAAGACCCATCTTTAAAATAAAAATAGTCATCGTATGCTACCCTTATCTAAAAATGGTAAGTCATTACTTGACTAATTCTACCCTTATAACTCTTGGTTGACGGATTTCAACTAAATCCATCTCCTAGTCCCAAGATAACGCTTATCTCGTTGAGTCCAATCCAATTTTGGCTTGTGATCGTATCACCCTACTTACCCGAGGTAAAAAGGGACCCACGAGCGTGGTAGCCCTAATGAACACGGGATTCATAGGTGTTACTAATTGGTAAGGCTAATCTCAATTTTAAATATGTGAGAGATCTTGTCAATTTAGTCATTAATTCCCTATAAGTGAACTAAATCGGTGAATTGTGAATAACGTTGAATTGAGAATAGCGAAAAATAAAATGCATGTGTGACGATTTTGGCATGAGCGGAAATAAAGCTAGCAACCAAGCAACGAAAAAATCTTAGTATGACCACCTAGCTAACCAAATTAACTAGATAATTACAAATTCGGAAACAAACTCCTTGGTCCCTTGCCTCTTCACTTGGAACGCCTTCCAAAAATGGCACCGTCTTGAGGGAGTCACCGGTCTTCATAAAAATAATTATAAATATACAAATATACAAATTCCTATTATACATTTGTTCTATAAAATGAAATTATTAATTATTACAAACCGGCGATACGAGATCGCAATAAAAATTACAACCAAACCATTATTCCATTACATTACGGGTAATAACGATTAAAAATTACTAAGCCATACTAGGTACAAAAATTGCATAAATTATTAAATAAATGACATTCATTCATTCAACCAAAAATTAAATAAATTGCTGCAAAATTCATGCCAAAATCGCCCAAAATACATTCATGCTCATTGTAGCTCGATTTTACGGGATTTATTTATTTTTAACCATTAAAAATCAATATCAACATTTAAATCTCATTCAAATTCAAACTAACTATCTAAACTGCTTTAGAACTCAAAATTAGTCCCAACTAATTTTGTTGGTAATTAATTAGATCGATTTGATTTTATTTGCTAAATATAACGGTTTAATCATAACTTTTATGAAATAAACACAAAATAAAATATAAACATCATAAAAATTTGAAAATAAATATTTTTTACATTCTGGAACATTTCCAGGAACTCAAAAATAAAAAAAATTTGCTCAAAAATTTTAAATTAGTTTTATGAACAAATAACTTTGTATTTAACGGTTTTATCAAATAAAAACCATTAAATATAGTAAAACAGTGAAACAAATTATGAAATTTCACCAAGATGATATAAATCATAATGTAAAATTTACCAAAAAATTTCATGATCATAAAAGGACGTTTCATATTTATGAACATTATAATCTCATATTATCGACTTTTATCTTATAAAAATCAATAAACATGCAATACTTAATTAAAAGTCACGAAACTTTATATACAGTGTCTAAGACATGCATGTGAGATCATATTAAAATTGATGTTCAGAATCAACATACAACTATTTTTAGTTAACTTTTAACATAAAATATGCATATTATCTTGCTTTAAAAGCCAAAAATCAAAATAAATAGCAAATTGATCCCTAAAATCACAAAATTTGACTACAAACATTTTGAGGTCAGTAGGTATACATGAACCAAATTTTTTTATCCAAATCATATTTTAACTCAATTTTTTTGATTTATTAGTTATCTTATAACTTTTAATAAAAATGCCCAAAATGAACATGCATGCTACAAGCTAGCTTTGATACCACATGATACTCCATAGACCTTAATTAGACTCCTCTAATTATTTACTAAATTACTTGTTAATTTAGTGTTTAATGATCTATGTAACATGCATGCAAATATAAAGACATTATATAAGACAAGAAATTTCCTCACATTGAAATGGAAATAAATGGGCACAATAAGAACTCCTTCTTATTGATCTTGAGCTATAGTCAAGGATGATCCTAGAACAATCACCAAAGTAGAAGACCTCCTTTAAGTTGCACCAAGATGATATCAAATAATCTAACCTTATTATTAACTAGATAATAAGATAGATATTATACTACTAATATTAGTTTATATTACTACACTAGTAATACTTAATAAATATTAGTATTATGAGAGTTTTAGAGAGAATGATGAAGTTTAGAGAGAGGTTTGTGAATTAAGCACAAAATGAAGTAGTGAAAAAATGAACAACTATTGTCCATTTTATAAGCACCTTGGCCGAACCTCACTAGTCCCATATGGCCTCTTATTTTGATAATTTATTCACATGCAAGATTGGTAGTGTGTTAGGATGTATAAGCATGATGTAATGTCATTTCAATTTGGATTATTTGAGCATAAAATAGAGCAACAATCATCATGCTTCCACTACCACTCCAACCGGCCACATGTGGCTCATTATGGTCCATTTTGATTTTTGATATTTGTCCCACAAATACTTATTAATCATATGCTTAATTATCTTGTATAATTAAGTGTTAATTTGATCATATAACAATTATATGACATAAATTAATAAACAATATGTACTTAACATTTAAGTGATATTTTACCATTATTTCAATATATAATGGGTCCCACAATGCTTAGTTAATTTATTTACAACTCCTTGTAAATATAATTAACTAATTACCTCTAGCTCAAAATACATGTAAAACCTAACCTAATTTAGTAAATTAACGATTAATTACTAAACTAGATCTTATTTAATCATATTAAAATAAGATATAAATTTATTACTCAATTATCGCATAATTGAAAAATAAACATAATCGAATTTGAGTTCCCAACTCAATTTCTAACTATTAACTCTCGTACATATCAAATATATGTAATGGACTAATCAACTGTATCATATACAAATAATTAGTTACTATTTGGGTTTCATCCTATAGGTGTGACCGAAAGGGATCAGTTGATCACCGTCGTCATACGACAATAACGTCAAACTCTAGTCAGCCAACCGTTATTGATTTACGTAATCAACTGACTAATCATATATATATATATAGTCAATAAATATCCCAATTATATTCCTTAATGAGATTTATTATGTGGCGTACTATTGTGGAGGACACCTACTCCAACAGGTTGGTTGGAGAATTGTCTTTAGATTGATGAGGCGTTCTTGTTATCTGCACTCGTAATCATGGAAGTAGGATGGTCAAACATCATAAAATGGTCACAAGAGGGTTGTTGAGGATAAAACCTTGGAGAAGACCGTGGTTCTTAGATGCAATAGACTTTAGAGTGACTTGGCACCTCCCCATTGACTTGGTGAGTTGGTGCACTTGACTATGATTTTTCTCCATGCTCAACTTATCAAGCCTTCTTGTCAACTCTTCCAACTTAGCCTTTGTCCCATAATCCGTCATGGAAGTGGCTTCACCCTTGTAATCATACTCTTTTACTCCATAGCTATTCTCCATTTCGAAAATATTTTTGATGATTTCCCTGATTTCCGCATTATTCATTTTGTCAAAATTATTGCCAGAAGCGGCCACAATCATACCTCTAAACCTTGGCTCAAGAGTTTGGAAAAATATTTGAGTAATAATCCACTTAGGAATTCCATGGTGAGGGCAAAAGACAAGAAGGTCTCTAAATTTCTCAAGCTTCACTCAAAGTATCAAGGTTCTTTTGTTTGAAGGTTTGAATCTCACGCCTTATCCTTGCGGTCTTTGGAGACGGGGTATAATTTGTTGATAAAAGGCTTTGGACAATGTCTCCCAAGTATTGAAAGTTCGGGGCTCATGAGAATTCAACCATTCCCTAGCATTGTCTTTCAAGGAGATAGGAAATAGCATAAAAAGTAGTTGATCTTCGGTTATGCCACTATGCTTGATGGTGCCAACTTTCTCCTTGAATGCCACTATGTGTTTAAAACGAGTAGAGTCTGAGGTGTGGAAACCGGGTAATAATAGGTAGAGAACATCATGAGAGGAGAGTCCTCCGAACCCGGGCACCTTATGTAATACTTCGTCAACAGAGTACTGTGTACTTGGTCGAGTAGAGGTCACTCGACCGAGTGTGTTGGGTACTCGGTCGAGTAAGGTGCGTGTGTCAGGTAGGCAGCCTTCCACCTAGTTGGCACTTCGCCGAGTGTTAGTGCACTTGACCGAGTGCTTCTTGCACTCGACCGAGTACACCGTTCTGCGGGATTATTTCGGACGGTTTGATTAAATATTAGTAAGAGGTTTTAAAACATAATTTCATCAGTTTACGTTTCATAATCAAATCCTAATATTCTAAACTCTCTCAAGCATCCTTAATCATTCCAAGCCGGATCAGATTAGTTCTTGTTTGTTGATTTCACTCGGCATGTTATTCAATTTTATGATTATTGATTTTTACTATGCATTGAACCCTAAATGAATTGGGGGAAAAGGGAAGAAGGGTTAGTATTGATTATGTTAATTGCATGTTTAGGGGGAGACATCGTAGAGTAAGATTTCTAGTGATTGCTTGATTGTGATTTGCTGCGGATTTGCAAAAGGTAGGATTTCCTACTCCGTATTTTATATATTAATCTTTGCCATGAGATGTGTTACTTGTTGATGATGATATTGGTTACTATTGTGATGATGATGGAGTTCGGGTTTGAAATTTGGAGTGGTTATTTGGTTACTATTTTGGTGATCCACCGGGAGACGGATCACACCTCGAATTCGCCTCTCGTAGCTCTCCTGCTGCGAGGGGGATGTGCACATTAATGTTCTGGGAATCTCACTGCAGTGAGATGAAATTTCAATGCCCAGTGCTGTGGTATGAGATCAATATGTGGTTTACAGGTTAGGGTGGTAGCCTGATGCTGCTGAGGTGACCGCTGAGGCGGGCCCCCAATTTCTGTTACTTTGATGTTTACTTTTATTGTCTCGTACATTGATCAACTTATAGTGTACTGACCCCGTATTGTTTTCTAATACTGTTGTGGTCCATTTGAGAATGGTGAGCAAGTAATCAGCAGGTAATTCGATGAGCTCGTGTTGGGAGTTGATGGGATCGTTGTTGTAGAGTCATAGCTTCCGCTTTATTAGTGTTATAGGCATCACATTATTTATCTTTACGTTATAGTTAGATTATTGTTTAGGACACTATGCCGTCTGGATTTGGACTGGTGTAACTTGATTTAAACATTTGATTTAATAAGTATGGTCGTTTATGGTCTTTTTTATATGTACTACCTCGGGCAACCGAGTGCCACGTTGGACTCGATCGAGTGAAAATCTTTGTATGTTTTGGTTGGCTTCTGTGTTTGGTGTACTCGACCGAGTACATGTGGTACTCGAGTGAGTGGCCTTGACTTGGCCAAGTGGCTTGATGCACTCGAGCGAGTGTTTTTGTGACATGACCATAGTCCGTTTTCAGTCGTAGGCTTGTGCTTACGTTTGCATTTCTTATTGAAGTTACCATGCCTGCAACAAGAGCTAGTGCGTCAACGGGAACCCATGAGTTCAGTGCAGAAGAAGTAGCCAGATTAGTTGAGTAGAATTCGACGCTTACCGAGGCCTTTAAGAATGTGGGGAAGGACCGAGCGGTGGTAGTTTTTGCTACTACCATAAGCACAACTATTGTACGTCACCAACCCACTACCTACGAGGGTGTGCAACCCATATTTTAGATGACTGGCACCGAGAGATGGAGAGCAAATTCGAGGTCGTCACTTGTCCCGATACTCTATGTGTTGATCAAGCCGCGTTCTACATGAGGGATCACGTGGGAAAGTGGTGGTTCCGGGAGAGGCTAGCTATGAAGGAGTATTTCAATGAGAATGGGGAGGAGGTTATACCGTGGGGAGAGTTCAAGGCTGAAATGAGGACCGAATTTGTTCTTGAGCATGTAAGAGGGAAGCTGAGGGATGGGTTCGACTCATTCCGGATGACTAAAGAGATGACCGTGACGGATTAATACAACAAGTTCATGGAGTTGTCAAGCTATGGCAATGATATGCAGTAGAGTTAGAAGGCCTTATTTGACAAGTTTCTGAAGGGATTGGTCTTTAGGGTCATGAACAAGTTAACTGTGGGAGTAGCTCCTGGTCTTAAGGAAGCTTATGAGAAAGTTGGGCAAGCGGAGCGGTTGGCGGAGATGACAAAGGAGGCTCGGGAAGCTTTGGAAGATAACTAGTGAGAGTGGAGGTAACTCTACCAACAAGAAGGGTAAATTTTCTTAGACAAGATCCTACTGTATGTGGTGGTGGTAGCTACAAAGGGGGACAACAGTATGGAGGGAGCGATGGGCGTGCTGGGAGTGAGATTGTGGGATTGAGGTGTCATGGTTGTGGTGGTCTTGGCCACAAGAAATTGGTGTGTCCATCTTCAGGAGGGGTGGAATTTATCAACCTTCATTCCAGCGGAGTTATTCTGATAGTGCGTTGAGTAATCGACCTGCGGGTTCATGGAATCGGCAGTGAAACCAAAGTGTGACCGACGGTGGCTATAACCGCAACCAGCGACAGAACAATAATGGAAATCAGAGTTTGGCATCAAAGACTGTGGCGAATGCTAGCACATTGCAGGGAGGAGGTCAGAAGAACAGTGGCAAATTGTTCATGTTAGATAAGCAAGAAGTAGAAGAGGATGCTCAAGTGGTTACCAGTAATTTTCTTGTCAATCATGTTCCAACCTTCGTTCTATTTGATTCGAGTGCAACCCATTCTTTTGTTTCTAAGAGTCATGCTATGTTGTTGGGTCTTGGGAATAGTGAGTCCGTAAGGGATGTGGTGTTTATACCTTCTATAGAGTCGGTGTCGTGTACTAAATTGTTTAAAGGCGTATCTATGATAGTGGGGGAGGGAGACTTTCCTATTAATTTGTTTGAGTTTCCTTTAGATGGGTTTGAGATTATTGTCAGGATGGATTGGCTGGGGAAGTATAAGGCAAATATAGATTGCCATCAAAAGAAAGTGTCTTTAAGGGGTCCTAAGGGGGTTAGAGTGTCGTACTGAGGGTTTGTTGTGAAGCCTAAGGTGAAGTTGATTGCGGTCATTACCTTGAAGTCATACCTAAGGAAGGGCTACCCGATGATCTTGTGTCATGTGAGAGATACCCGAATTGAGGATCCCAGCATATTAGATTGAGGTGGTGAGTGAGTTTGTTGTTTTCTTTCCGGAGGAGATACCGGGATTACCTCCTAAGAGGGACATTGATTTCATCTTGAAGTTGAAGCCGGGTACGAGACCCATTTCTAAGTCCCCGTACCGCATGTGACCGAGGGTGCTTGAGGAGTTGAAGAAGCAGTTGAATGAGTTGCTAGACAAAGGGGTATATTAGATTTAGTGTTTCACCGTAAGGTGCGCCGGTGTTGTTTGTAAAGAAGAAGGATTGTAGTTTACGGTTATGCATAGATTACCATGAATTGAACCATGTGACGGTTAAGAATAGGTATCCATTACCTAGGCTTGATGATTTGTTCGACCAGTTGAGTGGAGCCGGAGTGTTCTCGAAGATAGATTTAAGGCCGGGTTATCATCAACTGAGAATAAAGGATGGTGACATTCAGAAGACGGCTTTTCGTTCGAGGTATGGACATTATGAGTATGTGGTGATATTGTTTGGGTTGACTAATGCACCAACGGTATTAATGGACCTTATTGAAAGTCCTAGACCTCTAATTAGACTCCTCTAATTAGTTAATTAAATTACATTAACTTAATGATTTAGGATCTAGTTATCATGCATGGAAATATAAAAGCAAAAATATAAAGATAAGATGAAATTTCCTTACATTTGAATTTCGGTATAAATGGGCACAATAAGAAACTCTTTTCTTATTGTTTTGAGCATATAATTAGTGGATGATCCTCCATAAATTAACCTCCAAAGTAGAAGGTCTCCTTCTTGTTGCACCCAAGAATCCACCCAAATAATCTTACCTTATTATTAACTAGATATATAATAACTAAGAAATAAATCTACTAATATTATTGTATTACTACTCTAGTAATACTTAGAGAATATTAGTGTATAAATTAGTTTTAGAGAGCTGTAGGAGGTTTTTAGTGAGATGATGTGAATAAAAAATGAAGAATCAAGTGAAGTGGAAAAATGAGCAACAAATGCTCCTTTTAAAGGCATTTGGCCGACACCACTAAGCCCCAAAGTGGGTGCTTTTCTTCTTATTTTATTCACATGCATAATGGTAGAGTATGAGATTGAATAATGATAACGATCATGTGTCATACATGTTATAATCATATGGTGGAGTGTGGAATTAGTAGAGAATAAACACGATTATTTTCTACTAGCTAAAACCGGTCCACATGTGTCCAATATGGACCATTTTGATTTTGATACTTGTCCCACAAATATTTATTAATCATATGCTTAATTATCTTGGTTAATTAAGTATTAAAATGATCATATAACAATTATATGACTCAAATTAATAAATAATATATACTTAACTTTTAAGTGATACTTTACCATTATATCAATATATAATGGGTCCCATAATGCCTAGTTAATTTATTTTACAACTTCTTGTAAATATAATTAACTAATTACCTCTACCTCAAAATATATATAAAACCTCGACTAATTTAGTAAGTTAACGATTAATTACTAAACTAGATTTTTTTAATCATATTAAAATAAGATATAAATTTATTAATCAATTATCGTATAATTGAATAATAATACTTAATTGAATTTGAGTTCCAAACTCAATTTCTAACAATTAACTCTCATAATTAAACGTACATATCAAATATATATAATGTGCTAATTAACTATCTCATATACAAATAATTAGTTCTACTATTTGGGTCTCATCCTATAGGTGTGACCGAAAGGGATCCGTTGATCACCGTCGTCATACGATAATAACGTCTAACTCTAGTCAGCTGAGCGTTTATCGATTTACGTTAATCAACTGACGTGGAGTATCAAAATATACTAATCATTGCACGTATATTCCAAATGAGTTTCATTATATATATGCACTATTGCGGAGGACACTTACTCCAACACTTATGAACCGGATCTTCAGTTCCTATCTGGATACTTTCGTGGTGGTGTTTATTGACGATATCTTGGTCTATTCTAAGAGTAAAGAAGAGCATGCATGCAGAGCATCTGAGGATTGTGTTGCAGACTTTGAAGGACAATCAGCTGTATGTGAATCTGTCTAAATGTGATTTTTGGCTAGAGAAGCTGGAATTTTTGGCTCATATCATATCAAAGGAAGGGGTGATGGTAGATCCTAGTAAGATTGAAGCAGTGTCTAACTGGGAAGCATCAAAGAATGTTTGATGAGGTGAGGAGTTTATTGGGTTTAGCTGGTTATTATAGAAGGTTCGTGAAGGACTTCTCAAAGATTGCTAGACCTATGACGGCGTTGATGAAGAAGAAGAACAAGTTTCGCTGGGATGAGAACTGTGAGACAGCGTTCCAAACCGTAAAGGAACATTTGATCACAACTCCTCTTTTTGCATTACCTGATGGCAGTGATAATTTTGAGGTTTATACGGATGCGTTGAAGTGTGGATTGGGTTGCGTGCTGATGCAAAATAGGAAAGTGATAGCATACGTTTCAAGGCACTTGAAGACTTATGAGGAGAACTACTCTACTCATGATGTGCACTTAGGTGCGGTGGTGTTCGCATTGAAGATTTATAGGCATTACTTGTATGGGGCCAGCTTTAAGTTGTTTTCAGACCATAAGAATTTGAAGTACATCTATACCCATAACGAGTTGAGTATGAGGTAGCGGAGGTGGATGGAGCTGATCGGGAACTATGATATGGAGATTATCTACCATGAAGGGAAGGCTAATGTTGTTGTTGATGCTTTGAGCCAGAAGAGTGTACATTCCTTGTTAACTGCGATGTCCTTGATGCGATTGAGGGATGAAGTAGCAAAAATAGGGATCCATGTGATTCGAAATGGGGAAACTACTAGCGGTTTTATGATTGAGCCGGAATTGTATGACGACATTAAGAGCAAATAATTGAAGGATCCTAAGATTCACCTGTGGAGGAAAGGGGTAGAAAAAGGTACTCATCCTAGATTTTCGATTCATGCAGATGAGAGTGTCATATTTGAGGGTCGATGGTTTGATTTAAGAAAGGTGATTATGACTGAGGCTAATTGTACTCCTTATTCGGTTCATCCGGGTGGGGATAATTTGTATACAGATCTAAAGAAGGCTTTTTGGTGGTCGGGAATGAAGAAAGATGTTGCTGATTTTGTGGCGAGATGTTTGACATGCCAGCGAGTTAAAGGAGAGCAACGAAGACCGTAGGGTAATATTCAGTCTCTTGAGGTTCCGGAGTGGAAATGAGAGTCTATATCCATGGATATTTTGGTGGGACTTTTGAGATCGCAGAAGGGGAATAATATGATTTGGGTGATTGTGGATCGGTTGACCAAGTCAGGTCATTTCATTCATATGAAGGATACTTGGAGCAAGATTGAGCTAGCTATGGCTTATAGGAAGCATGTGGTGAACTACATGGAGTGCCGAGTGACATTGTGTCTGATCGTGATGCGAGATTTATTTTGCGATTTTGGAAGGAATTATAAGAGCTTATGAGGACAACTTTAAAGATGAGTACAACTTTTCATCCTGCGACGGATGGTCAGACATAGAGAACGATCAAGATCTTGGAGGATATGTTGAGAGTTTGTGTGTTATCTTTTGGTGGGAGCTAAGAAGATAAGTTGGGATGATAGTTCTGAGGCAGTGATTCTTGGACCACAGATGATTCAGGACAAGATCGAGCAAGTGAAATTGGTTCGTCGGAAGATGAAAGCAACGCAGAAGCGTTAGAAAAGTTATGCAAATTTACATCGGCGGGATATTTAGTTCCAGGTGGGTCACAAAGTTATTCTGAAAGTATCACCTATGTGTGGGATGATGAGATTTGGGAAGAGGGGCAAGCTGAGTCAGAAGTTTATTGGTCCTTATGAGATTTTGGATTGGATCGGAAATGTGACATACCGTTTAGCCTTACCACCTGCTCTTGACCGGGTCTACAATGTGTTTCATGTGTCGCAACTGCGGAAGTATGTGAGTGACCCGTCCCATGTGCTCGAGGCTGAGACCATTGAGCTGGACAAGTCACTTACTTATGTTGAGGTGTCAAAGGAGATCTTGGATTAAGAGGTGCACAAGACGAGAAATGGAGAGACAACTCTACTGAAGGTGTTATGATCTAACCATAACGTGGAAGAAGAAACTACTTGGGAACCTGAAGCTGCCGTGAGGGAGCGGTATCCGCATCGTTTTGAGGAGGTTTGTTCGGTTACGAGGTCGTAACTTTGTTCTTAACGGGGGAGGAGATAAATGCATTACGTTTTGGTTGTTTTAGCTGTCTTTGGTTAGTATGTAGTAGTACTAATGGTGGGTTGTGTTGGTCTTATTGTGATATGTTGTAGTTGGGTAGAGGTCATATAGTTGACTTTTTTGTAGACAAGTTGTTGTCTTGTGCTTGTGTTGTTTGTACTTGTTGCCTCGTGTTAGTTGTTGTGGGAGAAGTATGAGTTTTGAACTTCGAGGACAATGTTCTTTCTAAAGGAGGGAAGACTGTAATACTCCCTATTCTAAGTACTGTGTACTCGGTCGAGTAGAGGTCACTCGACTGAGTGTGTTGGGTACTCGGCCGAGTAGAGTGTATTCGACCGAGTAAGGTGCGTATGTCAGTTAGGCTGTGACAACCCTCGCGCATGCGAAAATAAAACATAACAAGCATGTGATTTATATAGCGGAAAATACGGTGTTTTTAAAACTTTTTACATGCTAAGATAAAAATACGAGGAATGTCAATTAATTACAAACCAAAGTAGAATATACTACAAAGAGACGAAGTCTCTCAAAATGTTATCAAATATCAAAGTTATTAGCAAACTAGCTAAACAACGTCTAGAGGTGATTCATCCAGGCCAACGCCCGCTAGCTCACACCCGAACCCAAAATATCACAAGCAAAAACCCATCCAATCAAGCAGCCTGTTCATCCATGAAAAACATGAACGCCACAGTCAGTGGGGAGTAACTCCGAGTTCTCCCACCCATATCACAATAAACATACTTAAACGGAAATACGAAAGTAGAAGCATGCATATATAGATATACATGTGAAGTACGAGAAGGATAAATAGGCAATTCAATATATAAGGATATCGATACATGAAGTACAAAACCGTAACCATCATATTATAGATAGACTCGGGGATGACACTCTTAGGCAACCATACACTCATTAATGCTTGCATCTCACCGTTAGCGGCATAAGTTTGATAAGATTGAGACTCAACAAACAAACCATGCCAAGTCATCCAAGGATCACAAATAAACCAATCATATATATTTATCCAACCAAACGCACAAATACGTTGACAACATCTTTCACGGTAAATGACACGCACTAGCACCGTGTACATGGCAAGTATGATTAAATCGCATCCACGGGATAAACATTTCCCTGAACGCATACACGATTCAATACATTTCGTATATGTAGACAAATTTCCTCCCGGTAGGACGACGATAATAATACAGTCCTAGTCTAAACCTGGCCAGACTCTCGGAATAAAATTTTCCGATTCGACATGCGATAAACATTTCGCATCCAAGACTCGGTCAATCATAGACGCCGAGTACCCCAAATTCGATCAACCTTCACGAAAGAGGCGGAAAAGAGCACAAGCATCATAACAAGCGGTACACTACATGCAATGATACCACCTCGCAAGTATACAACATTTGACGGCCGGGTCGATCAACGCAAAGCGTTCGCCTCCCAACAACGTCGTCATATGCCCACTAACACATGCAATTAAGCAGTAAGGATACACTCCCCTTTCCGACATTCCAGCCTTACGAACTTGGAGGTAGCCAGGGGAATGAGAGTACAAAGCACATAACAAATAGTGCTCAAACCGTTACATGTGTAAAACCGACTCAAAGTGGGATATATGAAAAACCGTCACAAAACATGTGATACAAGCGAATGAAATATAATATATTCGAAACATTAATATTTAAAGTCATTACGTAAATTTATACGATAAACGAATCATGCGAACTATTATAAATTAAGATTTAAGAAATCATAAGAAATAACTCCAGCAGGGTGCCAACCGGTCAGGGGGACCGGCGGCCGGGCACCCGACTGGCGCCTCGTGCACAAACCAAAATCCTTAAAACTACAGCGTGTTCCCAGCCGGTCAGGGGGACCGGCGGCCAGGCACCCGGCTGGGAACAACACAACACAAATAACAACTTTCACTTCTGATGCGTCCCCAGCCGGTCGGCAGACCGGCCGCCGGGCACTGGGCTGGGAACACTTCTACCCGAGAAACAACAACACTTCCATCTTCCATTTTCAATTATCAAAAATAACTTCTATCAACTATCAATAATCAATAACCATCATCAACAATCATCAACTAACAACAATCATTATCAACAACACAATTCCTATGATCACTAATCCTATTCTAAATACGATTACTAACATAGAAAACACATTAAAACACGTAAATGGTATCGAGTAACCCTTCACCGTTACCTTTTCGCGTCTTCAATCCTCGTCGATGTCCTCTTCTACTAAGTAGTAGTCTTTGTCGAGGTCTTGAAGGTCACCACCTACAATTAGATAATAAAAGATGAATAAAATTCACCTTTGAGAAAGACGGATAAACTGAAAAGCGAGAAAGACGGTAATTTTATTACCAAATAAGATAGAGGACGATGAGAGGGGAAGAATAAGGCGAAATTTAGTGGTAGTGACGATATTAAGCTTGATCAAATATGGAGGTTAGGGTTTTGGTGGTTACTTGGTGAGGAAGAAGGAGATGTTGAGTGTGAGGGAGTTTAGGGTTAAGGGGAGTATGAAGGAGTAAGTGGAAAACATATGGGAAAAGCCCAAAAATGTCTTAAGACATAAATTACTCGAAATCTCGCGTAAAGTCCGAAAACAAACTCGGAAATTCTAAATTAGACACGGAAAAATTTAATTCTAAACTAAAACTAAATTTCGCTGAAAAGTATCCGTATAATATTTTTACTATAAAATAGGGTACATTTGCGGGTGTTACATAGGCAGCCTTCTACCTAGTTGGAACTCGACCGAGTGTTAGTGCACTCGACCGAGTGCGGTGAACTCGACCGAGTGCTTTTTGCACTCGACCAAGTACACCGGTCTGCGGGATTATTTCGGACAGTTTGATTAAAATTATTAAGAGGTTTGAAAACATAATTTCATCAGTTTACGTTTCATAATCAAAACCTAATATTCTAAACTCTCTCAAAACGTCTCAAGCATCCTTAATCATTCCAAGCCGGATCAGATTACTTCTTGTTTGTTGATTTCACTCCGTATGTAATTCAATTATATGATTATTGTTATTTACTATGCATTGAAACACTAATTAAATTAGGGGCAAAGGGAAGAAGAGTTAATATTGATTATGTTAATTGCATATTTAGGGGGAGACTTGGTAGAGGAAGACTTCTAGTGATTGCTTGATTATGATTTGCCGCGGATTTGCATAAGGTAGGATTTCCTACTCAGTATTTTATATGTTAATCTTTGTCATGCGATGTGTTACTTGTTGATGATGATATTGGTTACTATTGACAGGCTAAATCGCACACCTAATCAAAGATAACCAACAGGCCTAAACTAATGCAGTAAAGGAAGTCGGGATCGTATCCACATGGAGACTAAAGAAATTCTATTTGCTAATTAATAATCTGTCTAAGTAACAAATTGGGTTTAAATTGTTTGTTTTCTAAACTAAAAGTAGTGAAGGGAAGAGAAATAATAGAAGAGAAATAAAGGAAGAAAGTTTATTGAAATATGATAAGAGAAATAGCTAGAATATCGGGTTACCACGGTCAACGACGGTCAATGAAAGAATCAAAAGGTTAACATAAACATGGTTTGAAGGGTAACGGATAGTTCCTTCCGGTCTACTATTCACCCTAGAATTACTAATTTAGCTTTCGCTCTAATTAGGGCAATCTATTGTTCGCTGCAAGTTCTACCCTTTCCATATCTTACGATCTAGGTCAAGGTTTAACAAACTAATAAATCAGTCACATGCATTTAACCAATTTATTAACAATAAAAGCAACAATTAACAATACAAACCAATAATTATGACTTAACTAATAATCTAACAATATATCATCGCATAACCGCAGCTTCCCTAAATCCTAGCATAGAAGAATTAGCTACTCATGTTATATCTAATGAAATTAACTATAACAATAAGAACTGAATTAAACATGACTAAAGACAACAATTAATAGACGAAGAAATTAATGAACGAGAATGAATAACAAAGAACGAGAATAAGAGAAAAGGAATTAATATAAAAGAAGATTTAATACCAAAAGGAAGGAGAAAGATCGATTCAAAGTATTAGATCTGAAGTTGCTAAAGAAACGTAGAATGTTTTACAGTGTAAAAAGATAACCTAATTATTCAGTCTTTTTCCCCTTAAATACTGAATCTGTCACTGTTAAAACTAATGGGCCAAAACAGAAAATAAAATCCTCGGCTAAAACTAAAAGTAGTCGATCGACTAAAATGAGGAAATCTGCCACATCTAACTCAAATCAGTCGATCGACCAAAATGGGTAGTCGATCGACTAATTCCACAACCTGTCGATCGACTAAAAAGGGTAGTCGATCGACTAAATCCCAGATCAGCATGCCAATTTCACTCTAATTCAATGCGTCTTCTTCCGTTCCTGAACGTCCCAAGGTAGCAGTTCTCAAGCACGACTCCATTCGTATCCGGAATGCAACAAAGAGGTGAGACTCTACTTGTTATGGCTCCTTGTGGATCAATAACCTGTACGAAGCAAAGAAATACCCAAAGTCTCCAAACCTGGGGAGGCTGCAGCAGGAGCTCACCCAAAGGGTCTTGATGATCAAACCATATACAAGACAAGCTTGACCCCTCAGATGGAAGCTCGAGTTACAAGGTCTAAACAACAAGTTATGACAAGTCAAGAACAACCCAAGCCAAGCCACCCCAATGAAGAAGACAGTCCAAGACTCAACAACCCATGCCAAACCCCAATACAACCCACATTACCCACACAAGACAGACAAAAACACCTTCAGGCACAGACAGACCAATTCACAAACCCTGTATCTAGGAGGTACACCAGAGCATCCCAACCACCCCCACCATGGCCTACCATCAAGCCAACCCATTAAGAGTCCAATCTTGCTACTCAACTACTCAAACAACAAGCTCAAACATGGAACACTAAAGAGACTAAGGGATGAGTATAATATCTCCAAAACAACAATGACAAAATACTGGAAAATAGTTCATGAGCAAATTAAAGCTGGGATGTTGATTAATGTGGACAGATCTTATAAGAGGAGTAAAAAGAGAGTTATCATCGACTTGGAGAAGGTAAGACACATTGCTTTACATAAAAGAACAAGTGTTAGAAGCCTTGCATTTGCCATGAACCTACACCCTTCCACAGTTCATCGACTAGTTCAAAAAGGGAAAATTCGAAGTCGTTCAAATGCTTTAAAGCCAACACTGACAAATAAAAATATGTTAACCATAATGCAATGGGTATTAGACAACATCAGCATGTCTAGTTTGCGTGTAGGTATTTTGACTTTTGAGGACATGTATAGTGTTGTGCATATAGACGAAAAATGGTTTTACATGACTAGAACTTCACAGAAATACTATCTCCTACAAGATGAACCGGAGCCACATAGAACTTGCAAGTCTAAAAGGTTTATAACCAAAATAATGTTTATGGGAGCAGTGGCCAGAGCCAGACCACGAATTTCGAGCGTTGGAATTGTGAGGTTTGATGAGAAAATTGGTATTTTTCCGTTTAGTGTCATAGTTCCAGCAAAGAGAACAAGTAAAAATAGGAGTAAGGGTACACTTGAACAACGACCCATTGAGAGGATCACCAAAACAGTCATAAAACAGTGCATTTTGGAGAATATTTTACCATCAATAAAGTTAAAGTTTCAAGATAGGAAAGAGGAGAAAATTTTTATACAACAAGATAATGCAAGACCTCATATATCAACTAGAGATCCAGATTTTGTTAAAGCTGCGACACAAGGTGGATGGAACATTGAGCTAATTTGTCAACCACCAAAAAACCCCGATTTAAATGTCCTAGATCTAGGTCATTTTAGGACTATCCAAACCATTCAACATGAAAAGGCACCAAAAAAAGTATGTCAACTTGTAACTGCAGTTGTCAAGTCCTATGAAGAAATTAAGCCAGGGACATGGGCATAATGAACAGGGGCAGGGGCAGGGGCTGAATGCACATGAGGGTGTTAGAGGGGAAGTACAGTATATACAAAATGGACATAATGGAAGAGCACAAAAGGTAGAGAGACAAAATGAAAGAGAGCAGGGCACACCAAACAGGACATAACGCGTAAGATGAATGCACACAGGACAATCAACAAAAGACGTGGATACTTTAAATTTTGGAAATAATTTCTTAAAACTCACAAGTCTATTTTCACATATATATATATCCTATAAGTTTTTTTGTTTTTAAAAAATATAGTGTATGAACAATATGAAGCACTATTTTATTCTGGAATGAAAGCTCAACATTCTGACAAAAGGCACAAAGATACTTTCAGAACACAAATGGGCATTCATAATTGCGATTTGAATGGCCTCGTCAATAGTAAGAGTGGTGGCGTCATGTTTGTTGTTCACTAACAAAATGGCCTCGTCACTACATAGTAGAGGTGGCAATGTGGCATCATCTGTTTTTCACACTAACCCATATATAGACAGACACAAAAAGATAGTTAAAGATACATGAAGCACAAGTTCAAAATTACGAAGAGAAGAATGGACTGACAATCTCAAGGTCATACCAAGGGTGTGCAGCAACTGATCGACGAGTCATGGATGATACGATTCTTTTATTAAGGCGTGGGAGTTTTGAACCATTCCAATTCTTAACATCTTCTTTTTGTGACTCAATATCAGGAACCATGTTAATTGTTACGGGTAACTACCCAACTTAAGCCAAATCGTAAACAACTCCACAAACAACACCACCACACCGCCAAGTTAAACTTGATATACACATACTTATCCAGATATACACCAAGAACTCAACTTTCTCAACAACAACATCACCATTTTTTAAACCAAAACATTTCACATAATATAACTATTTTTTTTAATTATTAAAGACAAAGTTAGAGCATGGAGCTTTCATGGACAAAGTCACACTCCATCCTCTTTTTGATGATGATCATAACATTCCCTTAAAAGACATGTAAGAAATGACTTCTTTAGTTGACTTGCCTAAGATAGAGCCTTAGAGATAAGAACCATGCATTGTGACATTCATGATGTTAATTGCAGTAGCTTGTTTCTTATGGAGCAACAAATTGACAATAACAAATTTTAACAAACACACATCAAAAAAAATATGAAACGAAGAGAAGGGATTAAGACATAGAAGTTCAAACTATCAACACGTCAAAATTTACCAAAAGGTATCATAGTAATCTGCAAAAAAATACCCAGATGCTACCCAACAACAAAGAATCAAAATTTTTGAGCATAATAATCCAACCAACAATTCAAACAATAACCATAATGTAAGAGCAACCACAATCTAAGAGTAACAGTAACAATTTTCAAATCAAATACTCCAACTTTAGCAACAAATATCACATTTCAACAAAGTATACCTCCAAAAATCCAAAATTAACAGTATAAATCTCACTTTTTATAAAAAAAATAATGGATATGATGACCTCGACAACTGAATATGAAGAAGACATAAATCGCATATCTTTAGAAATTCAAAAATCGTCATCAAGATCACAAGAAAACCTAGTTTAAAAAAATTCAACATAAATTTAATAAAAATAACATAATTGAACTCGCAATAGTCAAGAGAAGAATAAGATATACCAACAAGTGATTACGGTTTACGAAATTACACTCCATCGATTTCGAAATTCAAAGAACAAAAGTAAAATACGGTGTATTAGGGTTGAGAATAAGAGAGAATGATGAATTTTGCAAGAAATTAATTTGGGGATTTCGGCGGATATGATGAACTAGGGCTGAGAAATAAGAGAGAAGGAAATTTTGGGAATTAGGTTTGATGCAATGAACTGATGACCATGGGTGTATTTAATGAAGTTGTCTTAAATAATATGAGGGCATATGAGGGCAGTTTGGTAAAGTTGTCACTTAAAATCTATCTTAAAATACAAAGACAAACAAATGACTGAGACACCCATATATGGAATAGGCAAACAAATGACCGAGACAGAGGGAGTTTTCTACTTTGGAGATTGTTCTAAGATCATCCTTGATTATAGCTCAAGATCAATAAGAAGGAGTTCTTATTGTGCCCATTTATTTCCATTTCAATGTGAGGAAATTTCTTCTCTTATATAATGTCTTTATATTTGCATGCATGTTACATAGATCATTAAACAATAAATTAACAAGTAATTTAGTAACTAATTAGAGGAGTCTAATTAAGGTTTATGGACTATCACAACCTCCACCAAAGCTTGACCATTCAAGATCTTATGAGCAAAACCAAGGCCAAAACTCTAGTTTTCAAGGCCCTCACAACACCACAACCAATCTTATGGACAAATTCTCCTACCTACCTCCACCACCGTACGAACCTCTTTTCCTTATACGACACCCCACCCACCTCAATAAATACTAATAAAAAACCTCCAAAAAAATACCAGATTCTGGCAATTTTGAAGATGGAGGAGCCGATTTCAAGTGGACATAAGGTTTTTTTTTTGAGGTTTTGGGTTGGTGTTTATGGAGGTGGGTGGAGTTTTGTAATGCAGTTTTCCGCGGGGTAGTGGTTGAAGACTCCAACGCATGTTGCTGGTAAGGTTTCCGCTTCAACGTCGGTTGTTTGGTTGTAGTGGTGATAATGGTGATAGTTTGTGATCACGGTTGGTGGTTGTCAGGATGGTTGCTGGTGGTTAGGTCTAATGAGGTATGGAATGAGTTACCTTAAAGAGGGGGTAAGCGAATGAATGTACAAAAGTTTAAGGGTAAGGAAGGGTGAAAGGGAATGATTGAGTGTACAAAGAAAATGAATCATTTTGATTCTCTTACCCTTTCCTATAAATCCCTTACTTAACCGTCACTAACCTGGAACGTAAATGCTACTAACGACCGTCTTACGATACAACCGTAATAATTTGACCATTTTTTGGTTGATAGTGCCCATTTTTAGGCAAAAATAATGACCATTTTGATACGACTAAAATAAAACCATTTATTACAAAAGATTCACTATTAATCCAAAAGTGGTTTATAAACTTGCCGAAACTAGAAAGCCTCCTATAATTATAACAAAAAAGTGAAACACTTATCAACTTAAACAAAATAAAATAAAGGTGAATTAATGTTCAAATATTCATATTTTGGAAAGATATTCCATATTTTGATTGTGTTGCTTACCAAAACCAAACTGAAACAAAGCAACATAATAATTTCCAAATTCCAAACAAAGCAAAATTGAGGGGCAAGATGAGAAGTGTAATCTCGAGATGAATGAAACAGAAAAGTGAGGGAGGGTTTTGTTAAATAAAAGCAATCACTAAATTTATATAAATAGATGCATGTCTCCTCTCTCACCTCGCCATTCTCTTTGGATCCGACTTCTAGTTCCGATTCATACAATTCCCTAATTATCAACAATAATAATCATATTAATATTAATAATAATAACATAAAATCTTACTATAATAAAGCCAATACTAATACTAATTTGAATTTGAATAATTATTTGGGTCAATTGTTGATCACTGCATTAATTCTAGGGTTAGGGTTACTCCAATTATTCCGTTCCAAGTACTTTGCGTCCGCCGCCACCACCATGTCCGCTGGAGCCGAAGCTAAAAAGGGTTGTGCTGTGTGCGGCAAGCCAACCAAGCTTTGGTGTTCCGCTTGTAAGACTCTTTATTATTGGTATGCTTCTTACTATTTCCAATCTACTTTATTACATTATTATTAATATTGAATTTATGAAATTCGGAGCTTATAATGTCAACTGTTGTTGCTTCAGCTTATATTCAAGATTCAATCTTTTTAGCTACATTGTTTCTCAATGTTGTTAATTGCTATTTCTTGGTTTCGTAGCTTACTTAATTCACCTTTTTTGTGGTGTTCTTTTTATATTCAATGTACTCGTATTGATTTATGTTTATGTTGGTAGCTTGGTTATTGAGCTGGGCTCTACTGACCTCCCGTCGCGCCTTCCCTTGGTTCCGAGACTATGCTTATGTATTGATGATTTGTGTTTATGTTAAAGATATGATCTTTTGAGCTACATTATTTGTACATAAGAGTACTTGTTTGGTAGCTTGGTTCAGTGACTGTGCTTGTAATTTGGTATTTTGAAAAGAAGAGTTCTTGTTTATTCAAATACATTCTTGGACTAGTCCTGTTGTCGCAATTTTGTTATGGTTTTTTTGTGTATCTTGGCAATAAGCTAGTGACATTGTGGAACTAAAAGGCATCAATTTGTTGTTATGCATAGGTTCTTATCATGGCAGGGCTTGTTGCCAACTGCCGTTATTGTTGAAAGAATTGTTTGGTGTTTTTTTCTGGTTTCCATATGTACGATAGGTAGATGGTAGATAGACAAAAGTGATTTGGTAGAATAACCGACCTCAAGAAAGGAAACAAGAGTGGTGGAACCTGGGAACTAAGAAAGATTTGGAGGGAGGAAAAAGGTGGCAGCAGCTGTTATGAATTTGTTCTTAGCACCTTTTTTATTGCTGGTTCCAAGAATGATGACTAGCGTCGTGGGACAAAGGCCCAATAGTTATATTCTCATGTAATAGGTTTCTTCTGATCGTTTTGTTTGGTGTTTGTTAATACCTTTGGGTGTACTGTGATGCGTTTTTTCTTAAAGCTATGTACTAGAGAGTGAATTTGGTTTGCTAGTGGTGGCAACTAGCAGTCTAGCAACTTTGTACTTTTCTTTTTCCTCTCTTTTTTCTGATTTCAATAGTGGTTCTAGGCGTTAACACTAAACAGGCAGCAGAGTCCACATTTTACAAGTTTGGAGTGAGAAAAATAAGTTTCATTTGTTCTGTACATAAAAGAAGGAACATAGTAAGATTTAGATGCAACTATAAGTTGATTAAATATTGGGGGACACAAACTACAATGACCACAAATAACATACAAAAAAAGACATTCAAGCAAGAAGTTTATTCAAGGACACCCCAAAATTGGAAATTTAAGAAATTTATTCATGGATAGAGAGAGCCGCTATATGCTATATTCCCAAAGTGTGGAGATAATGTACGCGCAGTGGAGAGGGAGAGAGGCTATGTTGCTCAGACTCATTTAAAAGTATCTGACATGGATGCGTATCCAAGTGTCGGACTTGGTCACTGTCTATAAAAATATGCATATTTTGGCTGAAAATGAGGTATCGAAGTGTCATACCCTTGTCCGTGTGTCGAGTGTTGGACACAGGTACGTGGGGGAATAAGAAGAGTCAGAGTAACATAGGAGAGAGGATAACTTTCAGCGAAGTTTGAATGACTTTCAGGATAACGTGTTGTGGCTGTTGATCCCTTAAAGAATACTGTATATCTAGTTTGACAACTGGTTCTTCTTAGAACTTAGTTTCTAGGTTGTCTCTTCTGCAGTTCTGCTAGTTATCAGCTTGTCACAGCCGCGATACTGCACTTGCAACGTTTTCACATGATCCTTCTTATATATATATATATATATATATATATATATATATATATATATATATATAGAGCAAAGATCAATTGAGTCCACCCCATTCCCTAGAGTCCTTGAGTCCTATTTTGGACCATTGGATGAAGGAGGATGGGTGGCTGAGATTGGTGCTCCCAAAAGGTAATTAATGGCTTAATTTCCCACTCTCTCTCATCTTTACTAATTAACCACTAATTCCCACCCTAATTCAATATATAACATTTTTCCACCCACCTACTTCTCTCTCATCACACATAATATCATTTCTCTTCCTCTCTCTAAAAACCCAAATAAATCAAAACCCAAATAAATCAAAATCCAAATAAATCTCTCCTTCTAATATCCTCTCACTCACCAACCTCCACCCACCCAACACCACCCCCACAAACACCATACCCGACACACAAACACCAACCACCAACACCCACCACCGCCAAAAGTTTCGGCCCACTGCAACCACCACCGACACCACCCCCACGACGCCACCCTCCTACCTCACGCATCCCCGCCTCCCTCCTCCTCTCCTTCATCTTTTTTTTTTCCAGATCCGGTTGGTTGGGTTGTGGTGGTGGTCTTGTGTGTGTCGTGGTGGTCTTGTGGTGGTTAGGGTGGTCATATATGGTGTCGTGGGTGTGTCGTGGTGGTTAGGGTGGTCAGATCTGGTTGGGTTGTGGGAGGTGGCGGTGGTGGGGGGGCTGTCAAGGGTGGGCTCGTAGGTGGAAGATGGTGGTGTTGTCAATGGTGGGTTTATTGTGTTTATTTTTTGGTTTTGTTTGTTTTTCTTTTATTTTTTTTCAGATTTAAAAAAAATGTGTCAAATGTTGACGTCTATTAAAGTAACATATATTATCTATTAAAGTAACACATATTATCTATTAAAGTAACACAAATTCTTTATTAAAGTCACATATATCGTTTATTAAAGTAACACTAATTATTAATTCTAGATCTGAAAAAAAGGTGTCAAGTAATAATGACTTCTATTAAAGTAACAAAAATTCTCTATTAAAGTTACACATTTTATTTATTAAAGTCACATATATCGTCTATTAAAGTTACACATTTTATTTATTAAAGTCACATATATCGTCTATTAAAGTTACACATTTTATTTATTAAAGTCACATATATCTTATATTAAAGTAACACACATTATTTATTAAAGTAACACACATTATTTATTAAAGTAACACAAAATGACCTTAAAAGTTACACTTGTTGATGTCAGATTTGTTTCTTTTTTTAGTTTTTACTCTTGTTTTCAAATTTTTTTTCTAGATCTACCTTTTTCTAGATCTACCTTGCTTTTTACATAGTTTTTACCACAGTTACACTCATAAATGACTACAGTTACACTCATTCAGGACTACAGTTACACTCATAGAGGACTACAGTTACACTCATAGAGGACTACAGTTACACTCATAGAGGACTACAGTTACACTCATAGAGGACTAAAGTAACACTCATAAATTTGTAGTAAATTACGTAGATTCAACATGTAATAAAATTCAAAAAATTCACTCAAAATGACCTAAAATTACTAAAGTTACACTCGTAAAATATTAGAGTTACACTCGTAAATCATCAAAGTTACACTTGTAAAATGTTAAAATTATATAAATTCAAATTTTTATGTACAAAACCGTCTTAAAAAAAATTAAAGTTACACTCCTAAAATGTTAGAATTATACTCGTAAAATGTAAAAAATTATATAAATTTAAATTTATAAGTAATAAACCGTCTTAAAAAAATATTAAAGTTACACTCGAAAATCATCCAAGTTACACTCGTAAAATGTCAAAATTATATAAATTCAAATTTTTATACAAAACCGTCTAAAAAATATTAAAGTTACACTCGAAAATCAGCAAAGTTACACTCGTAGAATGTTAAAAGTATATATATTCAAATTATTATATCAAAACCGTCTTTAAAATTTAAAGTTACGCTCGAAAATATTAGAGTTACACTCGAAAAGTATTAAAGTTACACTCGTAAGGTGTTAAAATTGTTTAAATTCAAATTTTTGTATACAAACCGCCTTAAAAACTTAAAGTTACACTCTAAAACATTAGAGTTACACTCGCAAGCATCAAAGTTACACTCATAAATCTCAGCAGCTAAAAAGTGCTCAAAAGTGCTTAAAAGTGTTTAAAAAGTGATTAATGTAAAGCTAGAGAGAGAAAGTTAATTAATTAGTGCATAGGTAATTAATTAGTGATAAGTGTATTTTTTAATCTCCCAAATCTCAGTCATCCATCTCCCTCATCCAATGGCTATGATGAGGACTCAAGGACTCTAAGAAAATGGTGGACTCAATTGAACTAAGCTCTCGCAAGCATCAATTGAGTCCACCATTTTCTTAGAGTCCTTGAGTCCTCATCATATCCATTGGATGAGGGAGATGGATGACTGAGATTTGGGAGATTAAAAAATACACTTATCACTAATTAATTACCTATGCACTAATTAATTAACTTTCTCTCTCTAGCTTTACATTAATCACTTTTTAAACACTTTTAACCACTTTTGAGCACTTTTTAGCTGCTGAGATTTATGAGTGTAACTTTGATGCTTGCGAGAGCTTAGTTCAATTGAGTCCACCATTTTCTTAGAGTCCTTGAGTCCTCATCATAGCCATTGGATGAGGGAGATGGATGGCTGAGATTTGGGAGATTAAAAAATACACTTATCACTAATTAATTACCTATGCACTAATTAATTAACTTTTTCTCTCTAGCTTTACATTAATCACTTTTTAAACACTTTTAACCACTTTTGAGCACTTTTTAGCTGCTGAGATTTATGAGTGTAACTTTGATGCTTGCGAGTGTAACTCTAATGTTTTAGAGTGTAACTCTAATGTTTTATATATATATATATATATATATATATATTTTGAATAAGCGACCCTTAAGTTTGTTCATGATGTTTCGCCTTCTCTGTAATTGTCTCAGTCTTGTACAGTAATTGCCTGAGATGAGATATTTCCCTTTGAATGTGCTTTGGAGTCTGGACTGGATTATTTGTTGGTCTACTGTAACTTTTGTAATGTCCTTGTAGCTCCCAAGCCTGCCAGTTTAAACATTGGACGTCAGAGCATAAAGCAAATTGCAAGGGATCTTCTGGCAAGTTAAAGTCACAACAACGTACATATGAAAAGCGCAAGGGATCTTCTATTGCTTTGGTCCCTTTGCTACCTGACAAGCTTGTGGACAAGGTCAACTATTATTTGATATTTATGTAGTCTTGTTTTCTTTATGGAGGACATATTGCTTTGTTGTTTTGCATTTCACTTCTCAATCCTGTTTCTGAGAATTTGGTTTCCTCAGGTTCTCTTCTCTTATGATGTGTTTGTCAAACTTTTCAACTCGGATTTGCCTACCTTTGTGCCTTGTGGGCTTCTAAACTGTGGAAACAGGTTTGTTATCTTTGTCAGCCCTTTTTAAAGTCTTTTACCAGGTGCTTCTTGATAAAATTTGAAAAGCAACATACATTTCCCTTCCTTCATCGCTGTTGTGATGCCTGAATCCGTCCTTCCTTCTCCGACAATGTACAGCTTAAAGTTTTAGGTTACTCTCCACAAAAATGAAATTTTAGGGGAGAATAGTTCACTACTTTTCCATCCATCCGCCTCGTACTCTTATGGTGATACCTGATCAGTGTGCACTGATTTCATGCAGTTGCTTTGCAAATGTGGTCCTTCAATGTCTTGTGCACACCCGACCTCTTATGGCATATCTGTTGAAGAAAGGCCACCGCAAAGACTGTAAGCACTGAGTGGTTCATTATAATCAGATTCTGTTAAGTTATTGCTTCTCCATTAAGTAAAGACCAAATTTGATGTTTTCCAGGTCAAAGGAATGAGTGGTGCTTCCTTTGTCAACTTGAAGCTCACGTGGAAAGAGCCATAATTATTCAGCAGCCCTTTTCACCCATTAATATCCTTTCTCGGTTACCTACCATGGGTGGCAATATGGGACATGGAAGGCAAGAGGATGCCCATGAGTTCATGAGGTACATATTTGTTGCAACTTGCCTTACGCTTTTGGTGTTACTCTTACTACTATCTTAAATTACTTGACCTCGTACATTGGAGTTTTCTAACAAGGTGCTTAAAGCTTCAGATTTAACATTTCCTAACTAATTCTCATTTTATGGTACTATTTTGGGATGATGGTCTTTTCTGAGTGCCAAATTTAATGGTGATTGAATAGTCGTAGACTTGTAGTGCATAATTGCACTGATACTAAGTCTTTATCACTGCACAGTGATAGCATGCACGCATATTTTAAACTAAAAAAATTGTGTTTGCATGTGTTGGTAGGTTTGCCATTGATATGATGCAATCGGTATGCCTCGATGAACACGGTGGAGAAAAACTCATTCTTCCTAAATCCCAAGAGACCACCCTTATTCAGCATATATTTGGCGGTCAGCTTCGGTCCCAGGTTAGTAAACTAGCAAATACATTCGGCTGCCTTCTTTATATTTATTCGCATAAATAAAAAATACCACCCGAGTCTGACTGCCAATAAACTAGGAGCATATTTTTGATGAACAGAATTATGTATATAAACTTTTCTGGTTAGAAGAAAGCTTATGATTATCTTGGAGACCATAATTTTAATTATCGTCGAGACACTGATACGCGACCGACAAAAGTTTTGGAGTTTACTGTTACTGCATTTTACCGCGCTTTGAAGCAACATTAACTGCATTTAGCGAGATTAGGCCACGATAACAGACATCGTGACCGAACCGAGATTTAATTCTATGTTGGCGACAGATGACTTATCTATATCATGGGTGCCCTGTGCCCTTTTATTTGAAAAGCTGTGCAACCCCCCTGCCATGTAGCTTATCTCACTTGGAGTTTCTTTTATCTATATTGCATGCACATTATACCTTTCTTAATTTTATCGAATACCCCTCTTTTGGGTTTTGCTACTATGTCTCGTTCAACTGTTCAGGTTAAATGTACGAGATGCAATCAAGTTTCTGATCGATATGAGAATATATTGGATCTGCTGGTTGAGATCCATGGAGACGTAAAATCTTTACAGGAGTGCCTTTATCAATTTACTGAAACAGAGTTGCTTCATGGAGAAAACAAGTATCAATGTGATAGGTATTCATTCTCTTTTTGTTTTTAGTAAATTGATGTCTAATGATGCCTTTCAACATCTATGAATATATCTTTGAGTTTTCATCAAATCAATTATGAGATGTTTGGAAGCTTATGAATAGCCTTATTTTTGTTGATAAAAGCTAGCTCTTATTAATTTAATTCTATTATATTAATTTCTCCGTTGTCGCATATTAAGCATTGTGATTTCTCAAATTGTAGCGATGCACTTCCTTGAAAAGACTCCCTCAAGTAGTATATACGTTTGGCGAAACGACTCTTTTTTACTTGTTTGTCAACTCACAGGTTTACTTGTATCTACTCATGGCTTACTAGCCCCCAGTGTATTTCACTGTGTATTTCGATGAGTCGGTAACAGGGACGTTATAACAAGTATTACCTAGGACTTATATAACTATCGAACTGTAATATCCATGTTCCCTTTTTGTTAAATATAATTGTATGCCGTTTTTGTTTGTCGATTTAAGCCTTTGATTTTTCAGGAATTACTTTGAGAAATTTTTTGAAACTTTGATGTGCAGAGTATACATAATAGAATATATACACATTCATATTTTGAGATATTGAAAAGAGAAGTGAATGTCTTGAATTGTAAGAATGACTTACAATAAGAAATCATTGGCCTTATTAACATGTCAAGAATTATATAACTTTTATTGATAACTTATTTATTTAAATACAGACTGCAAGGGCTAGCTCCTACCAGTTTAAAAGAAATAAGATAAACCTTCCGTCTCTAAGCTCCATTGTAACGTCAGCGTCATAATGGTTTGTGGGCCTAGATCAGGAATTGGCTGTCTTGGAATCTATTCTTATAACACGGAACACAGACTCTCTGTGTGGAAGAAAACACATAAAAAGCCAGCCAAATTCCAGAATTCCACAATATATGGTATATTTGGAAACAATAATGTAAATAAGGGGTCCTTAAAAGTTAGTGGCCTTTTGTGAGCATACTGCTCGCGCATGCTAATAGTTAGCCTTGGTTATGCACTTATGCCTATGCGGGGTTGAGCTACTCAAAGTTAGAGGCGCTCTGCTCGCACATGCTAATAGTTGGCCTTGGACAGCACTGGACCATTCGGTGTGGGCCAAATCGGACCGAATGCATTTAGGTTTGGACAATTTTCAGCCTTTGTTCCGGTTTGGTCTAAAGACCAGTTAGTTTAAATATACCGGTATTTGTTTTTCAAGAGTAATCATTACAACTTTCTGATGTAATTGAGTATTTTCACCCGCATAAACATTGTAGGCTCTACATAAACAATTATTTAAAAAAGACAATTCCATTAAATATTTATTTAATTTAAGGAAGAATTGTATAGTAGCAATTTGTCAATTTCGGTCTAACACCAAACCTGACTGAAGATTTGGGTTCAGTCATTTATCTTTTCATTCTTCAGTCTGGTTCAGTCTGGTCTTGGACCGATGCTCAACCAAACTCCTATACTATCTATTTCTATGATTACCAATTCCCAGATTGCCCTTAGAAGAAACTCTATATTAAGTTAGTAAAAATAAAGGCCAACTCTTAAAGGTTGCAAATCTGTCGTAGATTGAGGGGCATTCGTGTAATAGACTTCATGTGGAGGACATAGATACGTATTGATATTTGGCAATATTGGTATGCATATTATTTTGTAGTTTTGTGAATCAACTAGAACTTTGACATTGTTTAGCCAGATGGCTATTACCAGTTCGGCCAGGATTTACCAGTTCGTCCAGGATTACAGAACCTGACGGTTTCTTGTTGGCTGCCAATATCATGGTCTAAATTGCTATTATGTTCTTTTGGGGTTGATCAAAGCAAAAAACTAGCAAATCTCATATTTCATGTCCTCCAACATCTGATTATTATGAGTTGAGGTTACATAGTGTTCTTTTTAATGTGTATATGTGGGCTGCCGGAGTGGGTGCTTAGTCTGTAGCCCAGCTGAGGTGGTCACCCCTACTGTTGGGAGAGAGGGAGTTAAGGAGGGATCTTGTAATCATAGTGGAAGTTGAACTTATGATCTTGAAACTTATTCTACACCAACTCGGTGGTAATTAGACTCTCTTATGCCACTGTTTTGTGTGGGATTGTTGGGCTTATGCAGTTTTTCTCTCTCCTGTAATCATTATTGCTGACTTGGTGATGTTTTACATTCTATCGTCCATATATATTGCAGATGTAAAGATTATGTCATTGCACGCAAGCGTCTTACAATTCACCAAGCTCCAAACATACTTACAGTGACTTTGAAAAGATTCCAGGTAAGTTTTGAAACACCATTTTGTGCGGAACGGTATGGTTGGGTTGGCCTTCTTATTCAATTTTACTAATTGTCCCTCCCTGAGGATTTTATTTTTCTTAATTTCTTGTCAAATGGTCCTAGGGTGGAAATTTTGGGAAGATTAACAAGAAAGTAACCTTCCCTGAAAGTTTGGATCTTTTCTCATATATGAGTGAGGAGAGAAATGGCGCTGACATATATGAGCTGTATGCTGTTGTTGTCCATATGGATATGTTGAATGCATCTTTTTTCGGCCATTACATTTGTTACATGAAGGGTTTCCAGGGAGATTGGTACTGGATCGATGACTGCAAGGTAAAGTATTGAGACCTATCTTGATTAGTTGTAGTTATTCAGAAAAGCCATGTGTCCTGTCATGAAGGAGATTTGTACTGTAGTAACACTCATTATTCTGATGCACTGTATTTGAAATGCCTAATTATGATGTCTTTTTAGGTTACAAAAGTTGAATTAGATGAAGTGCTATCACAGGGAGCTTATATGCTTATGTATAAAAGGTAAATTTCTTTACCATTTTGTGGGTATATGCTTGGCATAAATTGGGCCATTCGATATGTGAAGTAAGATATCTGTCTTTTAAGTTTTACCATAATCATAATCATAATGTAATAGATATAGCCTACTATCTTATGGCCTAAGAGATTAGGGAGCTTATAATCCTTATATGCTTAGAATTATGCTTCTATAAGACCGTCTTACTCAGAAGTTGTGTAAAATGGATCTATTAAATACAACTCATCATCCACTTTAAGGAATGAGTTACTTAAAGATCCGTTGTACAAACTTCTTATATAAGGCTGCCTTGCACAATAATTGGTAGTATGCTTATGCGCTTATATGGTTGTTGTTTGACCTTAGTAAGGTTAAATATTTTCAGAGGATTAAGTTGAACCATGTTAATAGACAAAAGGGATAGGCTGGTAAAAGGATTTTGGGAAAAGCCTTCCGTCTTCCTACATTGATCACTTCCCTCTAAGGTGATTCGGATCAGTATGCCACCTGACTTTTTTTTTAACTGAACTTTGAAAGTAATCCTTGGTAACACATGCTGATTAAAGTAACCTATATGGTTTCTCTTTATGTCTATCAATTGTTAATTATTTTGCCTGTGACAGTGTTGAATTCGCTAGTGGAACTGTATTGAATTTTTATAATAGAAGTAGACTTGTCAAAATTCATTGGATCTGAATTAGCCAATTAGGCCCGAGATGACGAGATTTACAACCAGAATTGACCCAATTTCCAAATTGACCGACCTGACCCATGTCCAGTCAAAACTGTGTCGAATCCGATAGCGACTCTATTTTAAATAACCCGATCACAAACCTTGTGACCCGAGATGGCCCGATTTGAAATAACTTGAATTGATCGAAATTGACCAGTCAGGTTGAATCCGATAGTGACTCGATTTCAAATGACCCGGTCACAAACCTTGTGACCCAAAATGATCCGATTTGAAATAACTTGAATCGACTAAAATTGGCCAGTCTGCAACTGCACTTGATTTTTTCCTTGCATTATCAAATAACAGAAGCCTTGATAAACACGACCCCAAAATGATCTGACTAAGACTCATTGGCCGGAGCTACAACAATTGAACCCAAAATAATCCGATTTGAAAATGGTTACACACGAAACAGATCGGAACCTGAATGTGACCCACCCCAAAAGACCCTATGTCCAGATGGGAGTATCTGATTTGCTGGTTTGAGGTTTCTGTGTTGCAATATCTATTTACCTCTCACTAGTAAGAATTGCTTTGCTGATGTGGACAGGATATCTGCTCGACCAAAATGTCTGAAGACTTCTGAGGTCGGTATGAACAAGAAGTGTGGAGACAATATGGCTACTGTGGCAGACAATATTTTCCCAAGCCAGCTACCAAGTTCTTCAAATTCCTCAGACTCATGTATGAACAAGGAGCATGGAGGCGGCAAGATGACTACCGTGGCAGACGATGTTTACCCAAGCAAGCTACCCAGTTCTACTAGTTCCTCGTGCCCATGTATGAACAAGGAGCATGAAGGAGACAAGATTGCTACTGTGGCAGACAATATTTCCCTAAGCAAGCTACCCAGCTCTTCAAATTCCTCGGACCCATGTATGAACGAGGAGTTTGAAGGAGACAAAATGGATACTGTGGCAGACGATATTTCCATAAGCCAGCTACCTAGTTCTTCAAATTCCGTGGACCCATGTTTTTCCAACTTCACTGCCACTGATGAGAATAAGCAGCTGGAGCCGTTAGTGCCTATCTCCTTATCCGGCCGTGAACCTATTGATCGAGTTTCAGAAGATTATTGCGCTGTTCTTCCTGTGTCCGTTGTCTGTAAGCTATCAGAATCAGCTTATAAGAAAAACCAACTTGTGGACCCCAAGGGAGACTCTTTGGATGCTGCTGAGGTTGACCCAACTGTCGCTTGTGAGCTAAGATGTTCGTTCAATGGTTCAGTGGGTTCTCCGGACCACAGAGGTGGTAAAAGGAATAAAAGTGATTAGTGCAACCTTAGTGTTGCCTCTTATTATAGTACCCCGGCATTCGGGCTACTGGATCCCCGTTAATAGAGAGGATAAGTATAATGCGCCTTTGTTGAGGATGAGTGAATACTGCAAGATGGCTAATTTGTCACTAGGATCATATTTTTGGAAACAAAGAAGACTGTAATTATCATTCTTTACTGTTGCAGGGTTATACACCTTAAGCAGCAACAATCATCAACCTACCATGTTACACTATAGCCAAGTAGAGTAGTTTTAGTATTGGTAACCCATTGTTTTACTCTCTAAGAATTTAAGAATTTGTTATTGCAGAAGAGAATTTTTGTTGACTCTAGACAAATTTTGGGGCTCTCTTTCTGTGTATTTGTTCCTGTTATTCGCTTTCGTGATCTTCAACTTTAAGCCGAGTAGAATCTTTATTGGTGTCCTATTGTATCTGAAGTTGGATGTGTGAGGTACAATTTGGATTTAGATCTCGATAGGATCCAAGGATATCCATATA
>JAIUZE010018425.1:0-32322 GCA_022085475.1 Heliosperma pusillum
TATATATATATATATATATATATATATATATATATATTATAACATTAAATAAATAAATTAAATTTAAAGCACAGTTAAATAAATTAAACGTAATTTATTTATTTTCGTGCCTCAAAATTTAATATCGCGCACGCGCATCTGAAAAATTAAAAATAACACACTATCTATAACAACGGTTCTTTATAATACTACCGTTGTTATTACTTTCAACAACGGGTCATACTAAAGAAATCGTTGTCATTGTGTTTATTAGACTTTTCATTTTGGCGCATTTTGGTGAAAGTATATAATAATGGGTCTACTTTAACCGTTGTCATTACTCTATCACAATTGTTTTTTTAGTATAACCGTTGTCAATAGTTTCTCTTAATAAAAAATAGTTTACAATCCTATAGAGAAAATTAAACACACAAATAATTTTCAATCCCGTTATCATCATCATCATCCTCGTTTACAACACAAACACACAAATCTTTTTGTTTATTATCATCATCATCCTCCTCGTTCTCTTTATCATCATCCTGCTCGTTCTCTTTATCATCATCCTGCTCGTTCTCTTTATCATCATCAGGTAGTTTTTGTGTTTCGTCTTTAGGGTTTTAAGATTGAAGTTCATCTTTTTGTTTTTCGTCTCTTTGTTCTCTTTATCGTTCTCTTTATCCTAGAATATCTGCATGACTCTTTATTTGTTCAGTTACTATTTCATTCCTTTTAAGGTCTTACGGTTTTAGAATCTCTGTATGCATGACTCTGTTCAGTTACTATTTCATTTCTTTTGAAGGTTTTAGGGCATTAGGATTATCATGGGTGAAAAACGGAAAAAAAAAAAAAAAAAAAAACAATGATAAGGGGGATAAGCCTGGTGAGAGGGGTGCTTCGCAGTGCCCTGCAGCCCTTGCAGCTATAGCGGCAAAACAGCCGCTTAGTATAAAATGGAGTGTGAAAGGTGTTCCTACTGGTCCAAATGCTCGCCATTTATCCACTTGGATTGGAGTTACAACCAGACAGTTTGCGCCTATTGATTTAGATGATTTTAGGAATCTAAATCCTGTATTGCAGAAGTTATTCTTGGTTCGTATAAAGGTATGATAATTTCTTTAGCTAAACAACATTTTATTTTGCAGAAGTTACTCTTGGTTCATATGAAGGAATGATATTAGACAGCCGCTTATTAGTATATACTCCCTCCGATCCACACAAATGGTAACATGGGGAAAATTGGAGTATTTAAGAAAAGGTGGGAAAATGAGGGGTAAAAAAGGAAAAGGTAGGTGTGCCATGTAATTGTGGGTTTAATTGTGGAGTTGATAGGTGGACCATGCAATGACATTTTGTGTAAATATCAAATGGGTATAAGGATAACTTGGTAATGTAGTGGGCCAAATAAGGTATGTTACCATTGGTGTGGATCGTCCGTTTTAGGTAAGTATTACCATTGTTCTGGATCGGAGGGAGTATATAACATGTAATTGAATGCTATGATGATGCATGAAGCCTTCGATATTCCCGACTGCCATGATAAGTATTTATTACATAATGCAGTGGAGGTGTGACCTTGCCAAATTATACTTGTATGTCGACAAGGAGACGGGGGAGATGCATAAGAGCCCACCGATAAAGCACCCCATCATCACTCAGCAACAATGGGATAATTTTAAGGCGAAACGAGCTAGTGAAAAGTTTCAGGTTAAGTATCCATGTCATATGTTTACATTTTTCTGTTGTTATTTTGAGCAATTTCTAAAACTCTACTTAAGGTAGCGTTTGGCAACACTAATTTCATTTGAATCACATGATTTGAAAGTTGTAATTTGGAATGATGATTTGGCAATTACAGGGGGTTGTGGTGTCATTTAGAATAAGCTAAATTTAATAAAAAAAAATCACAAGATTTCATAAGGAAGAAAGCAACTTAAATTAGTCCATTTCATTACACATGAATCTCTTACATGATTTTCCAATTATGTCAAATTTTAATTAGGAAAAGTACAACAAACACCAAGCTAATAAATTTCACTAACAAAGCTAATTGCTCAAACTCCGTTTTCAACTCAATAATTTCTTCCTTCAAATTATCACTTGAACAATCATCATCTTCATTTGCTCCATTAGTCTTCATTTTTCTACTGATGATAACATGGTCTGATGTCAACCATGTTACAAAGTTATGACACTCCAAGCATTTGAAGTACGCTTTTCTTGGATTTCTAGTTGACCCGGATATTTTAATCACCGCATTCTTACCGCAACGATTGCAAGCTTGATTCTTAAATTCAAGACCTTCAATTGGGGTGCTCCTTGAAGAAGATGAATAAGAAGACATAATGAAACAAGGAAAAGTAAAAGACAACAAGATAGAGATGGGGAAAAAACAGAAGAAAGAAGATGGGTAAATAAGGTGAGAGGTAGGATATATGGACTGAAAATATATATAGATGAAATAAAGGGAACATTTTGGAGGGAAAATGAATGTGAAATGGAGGGAAAATGAATCTGAAAATGCCACATAAGCATCCTAATAAGCAACAAACAGAAAACCCCCTTTTTTTAATTAATGAGTTTTCTATAATTTTCTAATTATCTCATCTACTTGCGATTTTATATGATTTGAAGGCCGTTAGCGCCAGAAATCGTGCTAATATTTCAAAGAAGCGGGGGGGTATATTATGGTTCTCGAGGAGGTTACAGATTGATAGAAGACAATCTCGTAAGTAGCATCTATATATTAGATTTTTTTAATCATACTTGGACTTGATACACATGTATACATATATTAGTTTTGAGTTAAAGTGTAGGTGTCAAAGGGAGTGACCGACGTGAATCGACACGTAACTTATAAAGAAGGGCACACGCCTAAAGGATCCCGAACCTGTAACAAATATGATCAGGAAGTCTAGGCCAACATAGTAAGTATTATTTTATTAAGACGAGTTTTTTAATAACTTTATTGTTTAATTCTTACGCGTATGTATGTCTGACTATCTATTTATTTTATTAGCAAAAATAAAATGAAGTTTATTTAATATATTATAGGAGAATGTATTGAAGGAGGTTGCGGAAGGGAAATTCACTCCGAATGGTCGTGATGACGTTCTTGCTAGAGCGATTGGCCGACCCGAGCATCCAGGTTGATTGAGAGGCGTCCCATTACATGTCGGAGTCACGAAATATTATGGGACAACTACCCCGAAAAAGAAGAAGAAAAATAAGGGCAAGGCTGACAGGGTACCATTTTATATTGTCATTTAAAATTCACATGTTATTGTTTTAAACAAAATGCTGATTCTACATTTTTTGCACGCAGGTTCAGTTATTGGCTTCCGTGATACTAAAAATGAATTCTGGTGGCAAGCCTTCCGAAGAAGAATTGAAGATGATGGAGGATGTCATTAAAAAGGGTGAGGTGCAACAGATTGGTCAAGAGGCAGAGAACACTACTACCTTGGCAATACATGAGGAGGAAGTATCGATCAACGAGAAACAGAAAGAGGTACCTAATGCTGCTGAAGTTGAGGAGACGGCTGAGAAGACGGATGACAATAATCAGGGGATGCAACTTGAGAAGACGACTGAGAAGACAGACGACCCATCACCTTCAAATGAGGGGCCAGTTTTGGGCATGGTATGCATGAAGTCTGTAATAGGTATGTAGATCATTTATGAATTCTATTATATTTTGGTATTTAATTTATAATGTGTATTCTACATGCCATAAAAAGGAAGGTAGTTATTCTCACTAACCCTTCATCCGAGATAGTTGTTCGTGTTGCCCGGGCTTTCGTAGACATAATGCCCAACAAATCAGCGGAAAACATCTTGGTTCATGGCGTACCACTTTTGCCGAATCATAGAAAAGTGAAGATAAATCAAGCCTTTAAGCGCTATGAAACGCTTCAACTGCTCGTCCCAGTCCGTGTCGACCTTCAAATTCTGGCAGATGCGGTTCAATGTTTTGTCCAATGGCCTATTAAGCACATTTACCTGGCTCGTTCGCGTACGACTCAACCGAATGTAGTTGGGGTTAGAAAAATACATCTATCCAGCCTTTTGTCTTTGTTCATCACCTACATAATTAGTAAAATTTATATGTTATATTTTTGTTTTGTAGGTAACAAAAAACATGGATAAGACTCACTCGATAGACAATCTTTCTACTACCTTGTCGAAACAACAACTTGATGAGGTATTTAATTAACTTCTCCATTTTTTTTTAAAACTCTCTTTATATTTTAATTTCTACTATTGCCTCATCATTGAAAGAGCAAGTTGATGAGGTATATGTACGTATTACTTCTCGATTTTTTTAAATAACTATTTATCTTTGACGTAATCTGAAAAAGAGTAATACACTTTTTTTTGTAGGGTAAAAAAATACACACGGTTGATCACCCGTTAGACAATAATCCTACTACTACCTCATTGAAAGATCAAGTTGATGAGGTATTTAGTTAAGTACTTAATTTTTTTAAATAGCTCAAACTGGGATATGTTTCGTTTGGATTAGTTTAGTTAAGTACTTAATTTTAGTTATTCACATGTAGGATGTTGTGACAAGTAGCACAAAAGAAAATTCGCATTATTTCCCCCAGCTCAAAGATGTTAGGAGTCTATCCCATACTGATTATACTGGGAACGTTTTCATGCAAAAAGTAAGAACGATGACGATGATGGACCTTTATAAGGAGGTTGATGCTCGCATAGCAAGCGAGCAATTGATAATTATTTCGCTCGAAGATGATATTTTAGGGAAAGAACGTCAAGCAGTTCTGTCATGGGAGATTCTAGCCATTTGGGCTGGCCTTGACGAGATTGATATCCAACACCTATTTGTTTGGATGAAGTAAGTTTCTTAATAAATCATGCAATATTCTAATATTCTGACTAAGATATAGTGTTTTAAATACCGGAATTTAAACCGTCATGTAGGTTCTTAAAATCGGTTGTGATCCCCGAGAGCAAGAGTCCACATGATCTATACGGATTCATGTGCCCTTATATTTTATTTATGCATATCGAGATGATTTTGTACGAAGAACGTATAGATTATATTGCTCAGGAATTGGCGAAAAACAAAAAGTTCATTCTTGCCCCTTATAATGAAATCGGGTAATATATAATTAATATTACGATTCCAAACATAATTGCATTTTATATTTAATATATGATGTTGTGCTTGTTAATAATGATGTGTCTCTCGATATAGGAGACATTGGGTGCTCGCAGCGATCATGCCGACCAAGAAGAAAGTCTTTTGGTTGGACTCTTTGCATAAGCAACCATCCAAGACCTTTAAGAAGTTGATTATTAAGTAAGTTTATAATAATGATTTGACACATAATATTAAATTTCAATTATTATTATTTTCACTACTACACATATATAAATTTATGTGAGTTTCTGCCTCTTTTTTTTAAAAGGGCCTTTGAGAAGAAAAGAGTTAACGATGATCAACCCACGGAAGATTCTGATGATGGCTCTACTTTTACTACGATAACAGGGGTACGTGCGCAAATACAATACCTTAAGTGCATGACATCTGTCTTTTTTAATTACGCATTAAACTAATTGGTAATTGTCTTCTCGTCTCTTCGTTTTTTATGTAATAATAGGTCCCTAAACAGCCGGATAGCATACAATGTGGATACTACATTTGTCGTTTCATGTTGGAGATTATTAGGCGAAGATATATCCTCATTCTAGAAAGGGTTAGTAGTTTTATGAAGCTAATACTTTTTTCATTAGAGCTGATCTCTTTGCTGCTATATTGATTCTGCTATATATGCTACTGTTGTTACCCTAAGTCAATGTATTTTATTTGTTTTATCCGCAGTATGTAATCACCACGCCACATGTGGATACCAAATAGACGAGGTAAGGGACTTGTGGGACAAATACGTTCTTGAACATTATTGTAAGGAAGAATAAATGAAACTTAGATCATTTTGGAAGATAGGGAACTTTAATTTGTAGAAGTCATTATAACTGTTGTCTTTGCCTTAATGCATGTAGAAGTGATCAGTATTGATTACAAAACGCAGGAGTGATCAAATTGTAAGTACGAATTGCTCTGAAGGAGATCATTTTGGTTGTATATATCATTTTGCTACTGCTGATTTATATATGCGTCTTTGCCTTAATGCATGTAGAAGTGGTTTATGCGTGTTGCTGCTGCTGATTTATGCAGGATTTTCACTGGCAGGGGAACAAATTTAATTTTTTTCAAAAACAATAATAAAAGAAATAACAACGGTTATTTTAAAATTCATTAAAAGCGTTATTACATATTTACCACCAAAACTAATCATACTTTTAATAACGGTTTATTCTGATATACCTGTTGTTATTAAAACTTTCCACAACGGCTTCCTTAGTATTATCAGTTGTTATTAACTCTATTCACAACGAGTTTGAAAAACTTAAGCGTTGTTATAATCTTTCCCATCAAAACTACACACACGTTTAACAAGGGTTTCTTTTAACAAAATCATTGATGTATCTTTCCCACCAAAATTATTCACACGGTTTAACAACGGTTTGCTAGTAATAATAACGATTTTTTACCGTTGTTAAAAATATTCACAACGATTTTAACAACGGTTTTTTCTAATATACTCGTTGTTATTAAAACTTTCAACAACGGTTCTGCTAACATAAGCGTTGTTGTATCTTTCCCACCAAAATTATTTTCACGGTTTAACAACGGATGACAAGTAACGACAACGGGTTTTAACCGTTGTTAAACATATTCACAACGGTTTTTTCATTAAATATGAACCGTTGTTAAAACCTTTAACAACGGAGGCTTTAACAATGTCCGCTTTGTTATATAACAACGGTTTTTAACCGTTGTCATAGCCTGTTTTTGTAGTACTGTAAGCTAATTCATTCGGACGCCATTTCGTTTCACCAATAATACACTTGTACGCATTGGAGAAACTTCTCAGGAGGTCACTCATCCCATGACTACTCTCATGTGAGCACGCTTAACTGTGGAGTTCTTAGGAGATCTTTCAAAGATGAAAGTTAACATTTGTTGGTATAATTAGAACTTTGAATCCTTTTAAAATGATTGTTGTCTTTCAAAAACTATATTAACTATCACTTGAAGATAAAATTGTTACTTGATTTACATATTTTTCTGAAAAACATTATTTTGGCCAAAACACTTCAGTTTTTGATGTTGACTTCCCGGCTAATGATTTTGAGTCATTTTTTTGCCGAAATCAACAAAAATGTTTTCTCAAGAAGGTAATTGAATCATGTTATCCTTTTTTTCATTAATTTAGCAACATTCTAATTTTATTTTCTCTTTTACCAATTGTTTTCATTTTTCTTTCTACGCAAATTAATTTCTATAACCGTCGTACGTACGACGAGAAAGACGTGAGAAATTACTTTTTTCTAAAAATAAAAATAAAAAATTCTATTGTACAACTATTAACCAAAACGTGGTGAATTTATACCAAAAAAAATAAAAAAATATTGTTGTACAATAGAATTTCTTTTTTTTTTCCATTTTTTTAAAGCTTAAATAAGAAATTACTCCTTTTTAAAATTCAGTTTCTATAAATACTTATTATAAACAAATTTACTAAAATAACTCTTTAAAGTAAACTTTAATAAAAGAAATTGTTTCTCGATCAACTCCAAATTTTTATGTTATTCCGTCTTTGTTTGAACTTATTCCGTTTGTCACTTAACCAATTTAAACTTTGAAACGTATGATTATCTAGACAAATGGAAAATAAGTTTAAAACCAGTTATAATAAGTAACCTGAATTGGACTTGTAATCAATTTTTGATCGAAGTGTATTTTACACAAAAATTTTAATAAACATTATAAGTGAGTAATTTTAGAAAAAAAAAAAATTATAAAAAAAAGTAACTTCGAACTTACTATTTTCTAAACTGATTTTTTATAATACTTGATCGATTATTCATTCAAAATTTTTATATTTTTTATAAAACTGATTTTAATTTACTATAATCTCTATCTTATTTTACCCTGTGATCGCTTATTTTCAACATATTTTTTTCTTTTCTTTAATGATTTATTAATTTGTTGAAGATTATCTTTTATTTTCACTTTTTTAGCGTATTTATTCTATTTAATCATTTTTTTTTTATCTAATTCTCTCTCTTTTTGTTTTCTAAAACATTAAACTAACTTTATTTTTCACAAAGTAAATTTCATCTCTCTTTAATTTTTTTTATAAAAATCTTAAAAATAAAGTTATATATCAATTTTTGAATGAGATAGTTTCATAATATATTAGGTTTTGATTTCTAAATTAGAGATATTAAATAACTAACTTATTTAATTTGATATGCTATATTTTTAAACGTGATAAACCCTTTTATGAATATTTTTCAAGATTAGAAATTTTAAATTAAACTTAATAAAACTAATTAACATAAATTCATAATTTTCATAAACATAAATATTTATTTAGATATGTTTTTTTAAATTATCCTTATTACAAAATAAAACGATCAAAAAAGTTCCGATTTGTAATAAAATAAAAAAAAAAACAATACCAAATTTTGTGTATAATTTTTTACAAAAGTTTCAATCTTATTAGATAAAATAAAAGAATACCAAATTTTTATTAAATAATAAAGTATTTTCAAAATTTTATATCTAAATATACATTGATATTATCTATATTTGTCTAAATTTCATTCAACATTTGTATTTTATTTTTTAAAAAAACAATGTTTACGTTGTACTTAACATAAATATATCTTAATTGAAGTCTTGAGAAATTTCGCCACGGTGATTGTTATTTCGTGGCTAAGCAAATGCATTGCCACGGAAAAGATGTATGTCGTGGCTAAAAAAAATATTTTATATGGAACAAGTCGTGGCTAGATATACTTTCGCCACGGGTCTGATATAGTTCGTGGCTAAATTAATTATTAGCCACAGATGTTGCCAAATTCGTGGCGCAAGTTACTTTTTGCCACGGGAAAAGTTTTCCCGTGGCATACAATTTTTCTAGATTATTGAAAGAAATTTTTCCCGTGGCTAAGCAAAATTAAGCCACGAATTATAAATTTCCGTGACATAAATCGTGACCCAAGTGTCAGTTTGTTGTAGTGTATCACATGAATTTATGGGATGTAATCAAAGGGTGATTCCTATTCAGAATGGTAAAGTTTTATCCATTGAACATCATCAAATCCCGTTAAAAAATGTCACTGATGAGGAGATAAAGGACGCTATATTTTCTATTCTGGGAGTCAAAGCACATCAGGGTATCGCGCAACTTGCTATCGCGGGATTCATTGAAGCACTGGTCAGAGAAAGGTGTTTATGTTGGATTCTTTCATTAAGGTCAAGAGAATTTTTCAAGAGAAATGTGTGACACCCAAACACGTGCAGGTGATAACACTGTTTTGAACACCTACAATATCTGTTCAATAGTACATGATTTGTATTTATACATTCTTATGACATACTATCCACCTGCTCCATTTAAACACCCACAACCATTGTGTTGATGATACTAATCAGTTTATTTAATATGTAAACCTTCCAGATTAGACAGACCATATCGTATTACAGTTCAATTTCATGTAAACCATCAATATTTCATTTATTTAAAAATAATAATAGCCTCTTTTTATGCAGGGGTGACGGTTGAGCACTTACTGGAGCCCTGGTTGAGCTCACGTCACACGCCACTGATGCATCAGATTTGCATCATCTTTTTAGCAGACTTTGTGATTACATGCATTTTATCAGACATTAGATGTTAGACTTTTAGATTTTATGTGTGTGTGAGATTGTGTGCTCGTGAAAACTTGTCATCATATTTGCGACTTTGTATGATTTACACTTGACGAGATTTTAGACTCTGTGTGTCTCTCTGTGATTGTATGCTCAAGAGCATACTAGCGCAACAACAGCCTTGTATGGTGGTGTTGTTATTGTGTGCAGTTGTCCACATACCTTTTTTACGGCATATTTCATATGTTAGATATAGTTCCCCTATTTCACTTGTATGTTTGGTTAGACTGAGACATTATATCATCTTCAACCCCTACAAACACCACCACTTTCCACCTGTCAACTATCAACGTCGTCGGTGACAACCCCACATCGCCTACGACCCCTTCTCCAACATCATCGAATTGCGATGACCAGATGTGGTGTTTTGGAGGGTGGGAAAGACGATTTAGTGACAGGAGGGAATTTTCGTGGGAGGAAATGATGGTTGGGGTTTAAGGGTAAGGGGTTTTGACGAGGTGTTAGTGGGTTCCAAGAGAGCAGGGATGGCACATAGAGGTCTCGCCTGTGACGACGATGAGGGGTAGGCGCGCCGGCGAGAACACCGGTGGTGGTCCTAGGTGATCGTGGGTGTCTTATGATAGTTGTTTATGGGTGCCCATTCTAAAAAATGGGGAAAGGGAATGGGGAAAAGTAACAAACAAACAGTAACAAAAAAAAAGGGAGGGTTTTCATTCTCTTTACCTTTCCTTATTACCCCTTACCAAACTCCTCCTTAAGGAAGGCGATCACCAAACCTACGACCATAACAAACAGTATGTTCATTTTATGACTGCGTGCAGTTGAGTTGGGCACCTGTTTAGCTATTTTGTGTGACTTGCATTTAACGTGATTTTAGACTTTATGAGCATGTGTGTAATTGTGTGTTCAAGTGTAGTTAGCGCACAGCAGTCAAGGCTATGATTGTGTTATTGTGTACAGGCCTGAGCGGCTGTGATTGTGAGAGGTGGGGCCTACCTATGAGTGTGAAACCTACCTCTGTGTGTGTAGTTGTTGAGAGCGTATGTTTTTTTATGCATATTCCATTAAATTCAGGGGACGGTACTAAAAGATCACCAAAATTACGACCATAACTTTTCAAAAAGTCGTGTAGGTCACCTCATCTCACATTACTTAAACATACTTAAACATAAGGATAATCATAAGGACGGACAGTCACAATAAATTACTGAAAACTTGCTCATCAGTCACCAACCACCATATAAAGGATTTAGCTTTAAAGAAAGCACAACAACACATGAACATGTGTACGTTCCACTATACATCTTTATAGTGAATCAAATCGTAGGCTCGGAGGCTTATAGTCAAAAAATCTAAATTTTAGGTACACCACTAAAGCAACAAAGTCCCAATTTCAAGTGAGAAAAAAAATCGTGAAAACCCTCATTTTGAACTAAGTGAAACAAAATACTGAATACAAGAGATCTCGGCATGAAATTTTTCAACCAGATTAGTTATTTAAAAGTGTCAAACTGAACTCAAGCTTCCATGTCTTGCCCCTCGGATGTCGATCTTGAAAGAAATGCACTAATTAGCTCCAAATATTTCATCATCATCTACAACATCAAGTACAACTACGAATGATAATGCACCAATATATTACAACTTTGAATCTTAAACTAATAGAGACCCATACCACTCGCTAATGCATCAACTTTGCTAAAATATTGGAATAGCTAACTTTCAACAACTCAAACAGATACTAAAATCGTCAACTTCACTAACGCACACACATATAAGTTGCTAAATTGCTATCAACGACAGAGAGTCGGAATCAAGCTCCCTCTCAATGTTTTCAAAAAAAAGGAGAGGATGATAGAACACGCCTAATAAGAGAAACAACAATTGACCTCAAAAAATTAAATTAGAATTTGACGTTCATCAAGAAAAAGATGAGATTTTTCAAAATCAGATTTTGACTTAATCGCACTGACAACCCGATCTACAACACATTTGAGAGAGATGGAAATACTACCATTCCGCTCTATCAATACGACTACAAGAATAATAAAGGAATAATAATGTTCCCGGGACTGTTGTTCTTTGAGCTTTATAGATGAGAAATTCAAATTTTTCTCAACAATCGTACTTCAATCATGAATAACTATAGGTTCCAACTACATGATAAAAGTTTTGAACTGAAATCTTGTCGCCCTCCGAAGAAAATGGTGAAATTGAAATTTCCAGTGTACAAAACATAATATTGAAGTCAGATTTCAAATTTGAGTTCAGTAATTTTCAACATATCAATGTTTCAAAACACTACCTTAGTGGATGAAATCAGTCATTTGTCTGTTGCACATGGATGCATAAGAAGCTTTTCCTCCGTTTGTTTGTGTTCTTCCTGATGCGTGTAGTTTATATAGACTTTTTAGTCCATTTATGCACGCATTTCTATGTCATTTAGGTGATATTATATCACCATATGCCCCTATTTGGCTACTTTGTACTTTCATTACTATTTTGTAGGTACAAGCTGCGTAGTAGCGGAAACCGAGCCAAAATAGTCCACTTTCCATGCATTTAGGAGAATGGAAGGATCGGGACAGGAACTCTTGCATAAGGAAGCGTGAAACCATTCACTATCAAGCCCAAAGTCATGACTCACACTATGTACTATGCTAGAAGACCTCGATCGACTATGCATTTGGTCGATCGAGGTGAGTTGAAGCCAGAAGAACTCGATCGAGCTACATCTTTGCTCGATCAAGTAGGAGCTGTATACTAGTTGGTCGATCGAGTAGATCAAGTGCTCGATTGACTGATTTCCTTGAATAAAAGCCTCGATCGAAGGGTAATTTCCCTCGATCGAGTGGATACTATCACGGGCTGCAAGTCCATAGCTTAATTAGGGTTAGAGTCGTGTTAGACATTATAGATGACTCTTATTTACGTCATTAGGGATTCAGTTTTTATTATTCAGTTTTTATTATTCAGTGATTATCATACAGTAATTAGCATACATTAATCTTTCGTTAGTTTCTGAACTTTTAATCTTTAGTTTTTATTCGGGTTATTCGACGTGGATTGTTCTTTACGCCGGATTGCTAAGATTGTAAACTCTTTCTCTCTTTTATTCTTAATCCTTCGTTTTAGTCTTAATTATTGTTTACTCTCCTTAATTGCTGCGTTGTTATTGTTCATGCTTGTTAATTACGATTTTATTATGTCTAATACCATATGTTCAATCGTCTTTATTGTTAGCATCGTTAATAACATGAGTAGCTAATTCTCTTGTATGTTGGGATGAGGAAAACTGTAGTAGAGGCATGTTAGGATAGATTATTTTAGTTAGTCTTGAATATGAGAATCAGTCTAAGTAATTTAATTGAGGTTTAGTCGAATGAGTGCACGCATGAGACTAGGCTAGGTAGTTAACCCCGACCTGGATCAAAAGATTGGAAGGGAAGGCTTGCTTAGAATTGATAGGTGACTCCTAAGAGGGCGAAAGTTAATTAGGAAAATCCCTAGGGTGGTTTGAGACCGAGAGGAGAAAACCATTGTTTTTCTCATTGATAGATTGACTGACTTAGTTGACCCGTAGATGCCGATACTGCAGTAGACCGAATCCTAGCATATTTCTCTTTTATATGATTTATTCCATATTTATTTCTTCCTTTATTTTTCTTTCCTTTAATCTTATTTAGTTAGTTAAAACCTTTTCAAAACCCCCCAGATTGTTACTTGCAGATTTAGATTACAGTTAGTTAGTTTCCTCCCTGTGGAGATCGACCCTACTTCCGCTATCTTCTTAGTTAGTAGACTTAGGTTTTATTTTTGGTGTATAATGACCACATCAAATTTTGGCGCCATTGCCGGGGGAGGCAATTTAATTTTCTGGTATTTATTTCTGTCTCGTCTTAAGGAATTTCTAATTCCTTAAGACTGTTCATATCTTTCTCTCTATAGTTGTGTATGCGCAGGTAGAGAGGGATAGGTAAGACTCTTCAGGAGGATGACTTGAGTACTCCTGATTCCGTCTTCGACTGTTGAGATTACCGTACTAGCAAAGACGGAAGAAGTTCACACATGTTCGAGCGATTCAAAAGTGGAGCTAGACTCCAAGATATTATTGTATGTGTGGAAGAAGAAGTCGGAAATTACCACCGCTGAGGGTACTTCCGCAAGTCAAAGGCCTGACGGTGGCCTTGTCACAAAACCGTTTGGTTATTAGCCGGGTTTGCAACCCCGTGCAATTTGTAACAAACAATTTATTGCGTTTTCGTTAGACAATTAGACAATTAGACTATTACGCAATAATCCGTAGTTTAGATAGACAATTTTTTTTTTCCTGTTAGACAATCTTTGGTATTTTTCTGGGTATCGTCTTGCATCGTTTTTTCAGGAAAACGAAGCGGAAATCAACTGCTCAACGTCGTAGGCTGTACAATCAAGAAAGTGCTCGATCGAGTAAAGAGGAACTACTCGATCGAGCGGTCATGCTTGAAAAGGTTCTCGATCGAGTGGAATGTTTACTCGATCGATCCCCAGTTTGATGCTGGTTTGGGGAAGCTTTGTTTTGTGAGTTTTTCTGTTCCTTTTGTTTTTTCCATTCTTTGTATATTTTTCTTCCATTTGGAACATGAATTAGGTTGTTTTTTTTCCCTTTCCCTTATATGCTTTTGTGCTTTAGCCAATGAGGACATTGTCTGTTTTGGTTTGGGGAGGTGTTTTACATCCTTTTGCGTCTGCATTTGCATTTGTATTGCATTCACGTTTACAATTCGTGTTAATTAGGAAAAATTTGAAAAAATCACAAATATCACGTTTAATTTTGCATATAGTCGAGTCGGATTGGAGTCTTGTTTATGATGAAATTGCACTACAAGTCTTTTTTATGCTATTCTTTGCACCTTTCTTGATTTACTTAGTAAAATCGAAGTAGTGAACTATTGAGTTTTGTCTTGGAATTTAAATTTGATTATTAGACTTGACTCAACATTTTGGCAAACTACTTTATATTCTGTGTTTTAGAGCCTATAACTGGTGACATCCATGACCAGTTCATCTAGGAATGAGAGTAGTTACTCCTCACATCTCGAGTCATTTGCTTGTATATGAATTTTGATTTCTTATTGCCTGCACGCATTGGGTTTGTGGTCGGTATTACGTGTTTTGAGAATATTTGCATCTCCCTTTTCCTCATTTTACCCCATTAACTCCACATAAAGCCATATCTGCCTGTTGCCCTTAAACTACATCCTAAACTGAGCCTACCCTTGCCGAGCTAGTTTAGTAGTCGAGGTATATTCTACCGTTTTGTCAGTTTTTGGCTCGTTTTCATTGATTGGAGTGGGTATTTGCGAGAAAAAGAAGAGAAGTGAGAATAGTGCCTCGATCGAGTAGCTTTCATCTCGATCGAGCAGATTTTGTGTTTTTGTGCCTCGATCGAGTGACTCATTCTACTCGATCGAGTGGTTTGCCTCAGACAGCCAAGAAAGAAAAAGAAAAGAAAAGAAAAGAAAAGAAAAGAAAAGAAAGAAAAAATGAAAAAAATATATTGAAAAAATAATTGGCTGAAGTTTTGTTGTTTACACCTCCTGTGCTTATCATTATTTTGTTGAGGTGTTATTTGTGATTTGTGACGTATTTGCCTATATATGTTAAGGCATCGAGCTTAATTTTTGATTGTTGGAAGAATGGAACGAGTTCTATTGCGGTCTTGTTAGGAACTCGCTTGGCTATTTACCCTCACATTACCATTAATTGTTTTGCCCCTTCTTACCAATTAGCCTCACATATCCATATTTTTGTAAATGTTCGGCACGTGATTGTCCTTGAACGGTGGTTATGCGTGTGTACGGTGCTTGAATTATCTTTCATATTAGTTAGCAATGCATGTTGTGTCGGTCGTAGTCTAGGTGAGTGACTATATTTTCTTCTCTCTTTCTTATGCATATTTACTTACCATTTGCTTGATGAGAGAAGAGTGACCCGTGAGAGTCCGAATTTGGTTGAGTCTTGCAAGGTCGAAAGTCTAATTTATTTCCAAGATTGTATAAATTCGTTCGCTTTCGTATTAAGCTTTGTAGTGATCGAATGAGTGCATTGAATGGTTTAGCATTGACTTGTAGCTAGCTCTGAGACTTACTCCATTGCCCTAGGTTTATTTTGTTCCATTTAGCTGCATTTAGTTTGCTTGAGGACAAGCAAAAGTTTGGTTTGGGGAAGTTTGATGCGTGTAGTTTATATAGACTTTTTAGTCCATTTATGCACGCATTTCTATGTCATTTAGGTGATATTATATCACCATATGCCCCTATTTGGCTACTTTGTACTTTCATTACTATTTTGTAGGTACAAGCTGTGTAGTAGCGGAAACCGAGCCAAAACAGTCCACTTTGCATGCATTTAGGAGAATGGAAGGATCGGGACAGGAACTCTTGCATGGGGAAGCATGAAACCATTCACTATCAAGCCCAAAGTCATGACTCACACTATATACTATGCCAGAAGACCTCGATCGACTATGCATTTGGTCGATCGAGGTGAGTTGAAGCCAGAAGAACTCGATCGAGCTACATCTTTGCTCGATCGAGTAGGAGCTGTATACCAGTTGGTCGATCGAGTAGATCAAGTGCTCAATCGACTGATTTCCTAGAATAAAAGCCTCGATCGAAGGGTAATTTCCCTCGATCGAGTGGATACTATCACGGGCTGCAAGTCCATACCTTAATTAGGGTTAGAGTCGTGTTAGACATTATAGATGACTCTTATTTACGTCATTAGGGATTCAGTTTTTATTATTCAGTTTTTATTATTCAGTGATTATCATACAGTAATTAGCATACATTAATCTTTCGTTAGTTTCTGAACTTTTAATCTTTAGTTTTTATTCGGGTTATTCGACGTGGATTGTTCTTTACGCCGGATTGCTAAGATTGTAAACTCTTTCTCTCTTTTATTCTTAATCCTTCGTTTTAGTCTTAATTATTGTTTACTCTCCTTAATTGCTGCGTTGTTATTGTTCATGCTTGTTAATTACGATTTTATTATGTCTAATACCATATGTTCAATCGTCTTTATTGTTAGCATCGTTAATAACATGAGTAGCTAATTCTCTTGTATGTTGGGATGAGGAAAACTGTAGTAGAGGCATGTTAGGATAGATTATTTTAGTTAGTCTTGAATATGAGAATCAAATTTAATTGAGGTTTAGTCGAATGAGTGCACGCAGGAGACTAGGCTAGGTAGTTAACCCCGACCTGGATCGAAAGATTGGAAGGGAAGGCTTGCTTAGAATTGATAGGTGACTCCTAAGAGGGCGAAAGTTAATTAGGAAAATCCTTAGGGTGGTTTGAGAGCGAGAGGAGAAAACCATTGCTCTTCTCATTGATAGATTGACTGACTTAGTTGACCCGTAGATGCCGATACTGCAGTAGACTGAATCCTAGCATATTTCTCTTTTATCTGATTTATTCCATATTTATTTCTTCCTTTATTTCTCTTTCCTTTAATCTTATTTAGTTAGTTAAAACCTTTTCAAAAACCCCCAGATTGTTCCTTGCAGATTTAGATTACAGTTAGTTAGTTTCCTCCCTGTGGAGATCGACCCTACTTCCGCTATCTTCTTAGTTAGTAGACTTAGGTTTTATTTTTGGTGTATAACGACCACATCACTTCCCGCTTCTCAAATCAAATCATGTAGGGGGAATTTGTAAACCGGGTCGAAAATAAAAATCTACAACATCAACAAACCCATCTATCATAACCACGATTAGAAACCAAAAAAAGAGATTTTTTAGAAATAGCATGAAACAAAATGAATCAAATAACAATCGTCCCACTTTAACAAAATAGGCCGCCTTTGGCTCACCACTTCACACGTGAATCTTGACCTCTTTGCTAGGCTTGTGACAGGTAATCAAGCCAGAAAGCTTCGATTGAAGATATGATGACACAAAGGAGCGTCTTCAATGAGGCCCAGTTCCATGGAAAGTCCCAGCTCTTGTGCTACGACCACTGCTGCTCAGTTGTTGAACAAAACTGCTGCTCAATTTGTGGATCTCATGGAACACGGATATGAATGGGGAAGGTTGTGATAGAATGTTTGAGTCTTTGATTTGAGATAACCTACTATGTCTTCTTTTTCTTTTTTTTTTAGGATTATTTCATATGAATAATCTATCCTATGGGTGACCTGCTTAAATTACTTCATCCTATTCATTATTCCAATTAAATCCATCCTATATAACCTACCTTCCCATAACAGTCTAAGGTAACCGGTTACCTACTCAAAAGGTCATACTTTTTTTTTAAAAAAAAAACTAAAACTAATAAAACAATACAAAATTCTAAATCCACGAAAAAAGAAATTGGAGACCTTAATTCTTACTCTTTATACAAAAAAAAACCAGTTCATCCCTTTTCCCTCCGTTAATCACTCCGCCGACGGTCCGTCCTCCGACCACCACTCCTGCAGTCACTCCCCAACGCTGACTCCCTCCAACCACCTTACCAACCCCCTCACCCCACCTCACCACTGCAACAAACTCCAAAAAAAAAAGATCTCAAAAAGCAAAGTGGAGAAGGAGAACGACGTCGGTGGTGGCGTGTTGGATGGACAGAAATGCGAAGACGGTGGGTCGCGTGGTGGAGATCTGAAAAGCGAACGACGGTGGGTGGGGCTCAGTGGCGATGGCGTTTTTGCAAGTGCCAAGGAGGAGAAAGGCGAGCGCGGGAGATGGGTCGTTGTCGATGGGCTGTTGTTGGTGGTCAGTAAGGGTGCTTGTTGGTGGTCAGCGAAGAGACGGCAGCGACGGGCAAGTGGAGAACGAGAGGAGGAAGAATAAAGGAGGAGCAAAGGCAAGCGGCAGTGGTGTCTGGTCTGTTGTCACGGCGGCAGCAGGTGACGGTGGGATGTGGTTGGTGAGGAAGGAGGGTGGGTGAGTGAGGTAATGAAAACTAAGGACAAAATTAAGTAATAAGTCAAAATTAAGGGTTAAGTAAAGAGGGGCTAAAAAGTGACCTAATACTACCGGTCAAAATTTAAGTGAGTTTGTTTTGGGAATGGAGAAGGGATATGTGGGATTAAATTAGGATTACTTAAAGGATGAAGTAATTTAAGAAGGGTACTAATAGGTTGGGTTATTCATGTGAAATAATCCTTTTTTTTAAATGGCTGTATTTTACTTTTTCTTAGATTGTGCTAGTACTTTTACTGAATAGTTAAAGTCAAAAGCGCAGGACCCCACTTTTTGTCAGCCTGTCCCACTTGTTTTTCACGAACTATATACGGAGTACTATATTTCTCTATTCTTAAATTTTGAGATGATAGTATTAACGTATATTGACTTACTAGTTTTATCCCGGTTTTACTTATTAAACAACACAAATTGATATCATCAGAATTTACCAAAGAAATCAAATATGCAAAATCCCGTGCAAAATTGTACGGGCCTGCTTTTAGGAATATTGATATTTAAAAGGTTATTTTGTCAAATACGGAGTACTTCTTAATTTATATCCATTAATAAGAAATTACCTAAAGTTTTATTTATTGTAAAAAAAAAATATTATCTTCAATTTCCTAATCGGAGATAACTTTCAGCTTATGGAAATACTTGACAAATATCACTTGTATTTATACTTTACCCTATATATAGAACCAAAATAAGGAACAAAATTTGTGTGTTTTTACAATTTAGAAGAATATTGTCGAGATCATCAATGGAGGAAATCCATGAAAACATATATGAGGTGCTAGCTTGCTTTAGCATGTTGCCAAGATTTATAAGTGAAGAAAATCACTACGCCAAATACGAGCTGCCACTGTTAGCAGAATTACCATGGCTAATCGCGACACACAATTATCACAGGCCTAAGAAACTCAAGAAACAAACCTTCCAAACAAACAGTAATTCATACATCAAAACCATCCCCGGATTACACCAAAACATTATTGTCGTTGCGTCTCAAGGCTGGTTGATCTCGAGAGACCGCAAAGATTGCAACCTCTATTCTATTTGGAACCCTATTACCTCCCAGTTTTTACGTCTCCCTGAATTATCAGCCCCTGATACGGAATCCACGGTTTGCCTCTTGACGGAGTCACTTGACCTTGATAATAATCCCGAAACTTCTATGATTATGTTATTTTATGATGGAGAGATAGTGTTCTCTTGCAGGCCTACAAAAATGAGCCATAATTGTAGTTGGGTGAAGCAAAGTGTTGAGCTTGATGGTATGAGTATCGTTAACATAAGCGAAGCATATGCAATTGAAGGCGTTATATATGGTTATGCCTACGGTCAGATCCAAGATCCCGTTGATGTTCGAGAATATGCCCATATATTTGTGCTTATAAATGTTACTCAAGACAGTTCGATTTCAGTCAAGTTAGAGCTTATGACCGAATATCTTCCGGAATCTAAAATCAATTTCAATGACTACGGAAGGAAATACGGTATGGTTGAATCTTGTGGTGCCTTGTATTATATACATATGATGTTACGCCTTACTTGTGAATAAAACACAGATATCATTAAGGTCTTAGTTTGGAAACTAGATTTCTCCCAAATAGAGTGGATCAGAGTCGATTCTCTGAGCAATCGTGCATTCTTACTAGACGATACTAGTTGCACTTGGTGTTGGGCAGGCTCTAAATCATCGTCAGGTGGTTTCATTGAAGATAATTGTATATACTATGCTCCGGCAAACAAGCAAAAAGTATATTCATATAATCTACAAGATGATAGTTACACTATTTTATTGCCTCTTTCCACTTCTCTCCGGTATTTCGACGGTCCTAATTGGTTTATGCCCTCGAATCCCCAAAGGTACGATTGATCTTTTCAATTCACTGTATATTATTATATTTATTTTACTTTGATATACTTAAGTTACTGCTTGCGCCGCGTGTCTAGTGCTCTCAAATAATTATGCACAACTCTTTGATTTACTTTGAAATTGGCCGATTCTTACCAAAATGTGAAGGGATTCAACTAAACAATGCATAAACGAAGAACATTCAAAAAATAAATCAAGTGTTTCAAGAACAAGGGGAAGATAATACCCCTGAGTTGTCATCAGGAACATTGCTTGAACTTCCTTATCAGATCTTACAATCAATTGCAAAACAGCTGATTTTGTTCGATTACATGAATCTTCGTGTTACTTGTAAACATCTTCACGAGTAAAACCGTCCAGCGGAATGGCGAGCTAATGGTCGGTACCCTCTGTTAATGATCTTTAAGGATTTAAGCAAGACATATGAACTATTGGATTCGTTTGAGAACGTTTCACGCTCTATTTCGGCATTGAATGAATCTCCTAAGATTCTCTCAAACTTAGAGTGTTTCAAGGATGTTTGGTTGCTGTTGAGTTCGGGAGAGTACCTCAAGTACTTTAATCGTTTCCAAAATGAGTCCGTGAAGTACCCTCTTTGTACAGCAAGATGTACAAGTTTTGGATTCTCAACTTGTCCTACCTCTCCAGATTGTTAAACTGTTGGAATTTCTGAGGGCTATGGGATGATAATCACCTGTTTTGATGCTACAGTTGGAGAATGGAAGAATTATGAAACGGAATTGAACGATAACATGGATATGAAATTTCTTTATAATTATAAATCTGGTCCCAAGCATCATATAAACGCGTCCTATTTCCTCGGGATTGATGGCTCTATTATGGAGTTAAAATTTGTACAAGGAGATCAAATAAGCTGGAAATTTTACGTTTATCCTTTTGATGAGAACCACATTCGAATCTTCTTATTTCGTTGAGCTTGAGGGGGAACTTGTTTCGGTTTTTATCGGAGAAAATGGAAGTTGGGTCAAAGTGTTTAAGTTCGACATTGTAGGCAAATGTTGGATGAAATTAGATACCCTGCGAGAACACTGTAACACCCGTAAATGTACCCTATTTTTATAGTGAAAATATTTTACGGATACTTTTCAGCGAAATTTAGTTTTAATTTAGAATTTAATTTTCCGAGTCGAATTTAGAATTTCCGAGTTCGTATTTAGATTTTTCGCGAGATTTCAAGTAAATCCCGTCTTAAGTCGTCTTTGACTTTTTCTTGACTTTTCCCCTCATACTCCCTCATACTACCTCCTAACCTAATTCATACTCACACAACTCAAACTTACTTCATCACTAAGAAAACCAAAGAAAACCTAGCTTCCATAATCATCCAATCTTAGAATCGTCATATCTCGCTCAAATTCACGTAAGTTCGTCTTATTCTTCCCCTCTTATCATCCTCTATCCATATTGATAATAAAATTACCGTCTTTCTCGCTTTTCAAACTTTCCGTCTTTCTCAAGGTGAATTAAATTCATCTTTTATTAACTATTTGTAGGTGGTGACGTTCAAGATCCCGATCGACAAAGACTATTTCTTAGTTGAAGAGGACCTTGACGCGGAGTAAAGACGCATAAAGGTAACGGTGAAGGGTTACTCGATATCATTTACGTGTTTTACATGATTTCTATGTTAGAATTCGTATTTAGAATACGATTAGAAAGCTTAGGAATTGTATTATTAATAATGATTGTTGTTAGTTGATGATTTTTGATGATGATTATTGATTGTTGATAGTTGTTAGAAGTGAATTATGAAAATTGAAAATGATTGAATGTATGTTGAAGGCTCTCGGGTGAACTGGTGCTCCCAGCCGGGTGACCGGCCGCCGGTCTGCCCACCGGCTGGGAACACATCAGTAGTGACTTTGTATATTTTGTGTAGAGGTGCTCCTGGCCGGGTGCCCGGCCGCCGGCCCCCTGACCGGCCTGGAACACGCTGCCCTTTTCTTTGTGATTTTTGGTTTTGGCATGATGCGCATGCCAGGGTACCGGCCGCCGGTCCTCTGACCGGCCGACAACACGGCTGTGTTTTATTTCTTACAGATTATAAAACTCGTAATTTATAATAGTTCGCATGGTTCGTTTATCGTATAATTTTACGTAGTGACTTATAATATTAATGTTTTGAATATATGATATTTCATTCGCTTGTATCACATGTTTTGTGACGGTTTTTGGTATGTCCCACTTTGAGTCGGTTTTTACAAATGTTACGGTTTGAGCACTATTTTGTTATGTGCTTTGTACTCTCATTCCCTTGGCTACCTCCACGTTCGTAAGGCTGTAATGTCGGAACAAGGATGTATCCTAGTGCTTAATTGCATGTCTTAGTGGGCATACGACGACGTTGTTGGGAGGCGAACGCATTGCGTTGATCGACCCGGCCGTCAAATATTGTGTACTTGCGAGGTGGTGTTATTTGCATGTAGCGTACCGCTTGTTATGAGGCTTGAGTTTTTTTCCGCCTCTTTCGTGAATTATTCTACCGAATTTGGGTTACTCGGCGTCATTTGATTGACCGAGTCTTGGATGCGAAATGTTTATCGCATGTCGAACTGGAAAATGCGATTCCGGGATTCTGGCCAGATTTAGACTAGGACCGTATTATTATCGTCGTCCTACCGGAGGAAATTAGTCCACATATACGAAATGAATTGAATCGTGTATGCGTTCAGGGAATGTTTTTATCGCGTGGATGCCTTTTAATCATACTTGCCATGTACACGGTGCTAGTGCGTTTCATTTACCGTGAGAGATGTCGTCTTTGTGTTGTTATGTTTGGATGAATGATTATATGATTGATCATTGGATGACTTGGCATAGTTTGTTTGCCGAGTCTCAATCTTATCAAACTTATACCGCTAACAGTGAGATGTAAGCCCTAGTGAGCGTATTCGGTTGACTAAGAGTGTCTTCCCCGAGTCTTTGTATAACATGATGGATTCGGACTTGTATTTCATATGCTCTTATCTTTAAGTATCGAATTGTCTATCTATCCTTATCGTATTTCACATGTATATCTATATATGCATGCTTCTATTTTGTATTTCCTTTTATGTACGTTTAATGTGATATGGCTGGGAGAACCCGGAGTTACTCCCCACTGATTGTGGCGTTCATGTTTTTCATGGATGAACAGGTTGCTTGCATGGATTGCTTTTTGCTTGATGTTTTGGGTTCGGGTGTGAGCTAGCGGGCGTTGTCCCTGGATTGAAACACCTCTAGACGATTTTAGCTAGTTTGCTAAACACTTTGACGTTTATAACATTTTGAGAGACTCCGTCTCTTTGTTGTATTTCGTACTTTAGTTTGTAATATTTGACACTCCTCGTATACTTCTACTTGCACGTATAAAAGTTTTTAAAATACCGTATTTTCGCTAATTACTTCACATGCTTGTATGTTTTTATTTTCCGCATTCACGAGGGTTGTCACAGTTGGTATCAGAGCTTTATCGCTCCCGACGCACACACGTGAACCCTAACTTAAACTACTTGACCTTAAAATAATAAATGAGAGTTGGGTAGAAGTTAAGGATTTTACTTGGTAGTCTATTTGTTTATGCTAATTGATAGGAGTAACTTAATTTGTTTTTGTTTCTTATGAAGATGGTGAGACCTCGTCTAGTTGAGAATGCTATGCTTGAAGCCCTTACACAAGTGTTGAAAAATCAACAAGACGCGGCTTTAGCTCAATCCAACCAAGTTCCCCCTAGAAGAGAAGATAACCATCAAGGCGGCTACGCTTGGGTAGCTGGACAAATAGCTAGGAGTAAAATTATACCATATGGTGGAGAACCGGACCCTACGGAGCTATCCGATTGGTTTCGTGAGATGGAGAAGCAGTTTGATCTATACCAAGTTCGTGAAGAGGACAAGGTAAGGATCGCAAAGCACTTCCTTGTGAGGGAAGCTGATAATTGGTGGGCTATCGCTAGCGCCACCGCTACTCTCGAAGATGACATCAATTGGGCTTGTTTCAAAGCTCTAGTAGAAGGTTGTTTCTATCCTAAGGAGCTTAAGCAACAAAGGCTCAAGGAGTTCATCGACTTTAAGCAAGACAACTTGTCGGCTCAGGACTTCACTACGGAATTCAACAAGCTTGCTCATTTTGCTCCGAGGCTTATCCGAGATGACGAGGACCGAGCCTTCTATTACCGAAACAAGCTGAGTGCCGTACTTCAAAGTAAAGTGAGGAGGAATACTACTTCCTTTGGGGATTTATATGATTATGCCTTGTGGGCCGAGAATTCCATGAAGGGTATTAGGGATGAAGCTTTGATGAATAATCCCTCTCCTTCTTTCACTCCAAGGCCAAATGTTTATGGGAAGAGACCGTTTATTCCGTCTTCCTCTAACTCTTATGCTAACAAGAGGAGATTTAATCCTCCTTCAAATGCAAATGCAAGAGCTCCCGCTCCTTTCATTCCCCGAGCTACTTCTAATGTGGCTCATAGGCCTTATGCTCCTCAAGCTCCAACTCAAGGTCGTTAATGTAACCGTTGTAGACAACCATATCATCCCAGTGTGTCTTGTTCCAACCGACCTTATATTTGCTACTTTTGTCAAAAGGGTGGTCACCGTTATGATGATTGCCCCGATCGAAAGTTACCCCCTCCTCCTGCTAAACCTAAGGGTTCTATCTTTGTTATGAGCCGTGCCAAAGCCGATGCTCATCCAGAGATCATTACGGGTATGTTCTCATTCTTAGAGCAACCGTGTCTTATTCTATTTGATACCGGTGATTATTCATGATCTTTGGATGACTTGGCATGGTTTGTTTGTAAAGTCTCAATCTTATCAAACTTATGCCGCTAACAGTGAGATGCAAGCCCTAGAGAGTGTATATGGTTGCCTAAGAGTGTCTTTCCCGAGTCATTCTATAATATGATGGTTACGGATTTGTACTTAATATGCTCTTATCTTGATATATTGAATTGCCTATCTATCCTTATCGTATTTCACATGTATATCTATATATGCATGCTTCTACTTTTGTATTTCATTTTATGTACGTTTAATGTGATATGGCTGGGAGAACCCGGAGTTACTCTCCACTGACTGTGGCGTTCATGTTTTTCATGGATGAACAGGTTGCTTGATTTGGATGGCTTTTGCTTATGATATTTTGGGTTCGGGTGTGAGCTAGCGGGCGTTGTCCCTGGATGAAACACCTCTAGACGTTATTTAGCTTGGTTGCTAATCACATTTACTTTGATAACATTTGGAGAGACTACGTCTCTTATTGTAGTATATTTCGTACGTTGGTTTGTAATATTTGACACACCTCGTATTTTTTATCTTGCATTTATAAAGGTTTTTAAAATACCGTATTTCTGCTAATTAAATCACATGCTTGTATGTTTTTATTTCCGCATTCGCGAGGGTTGTCACACCGAGAGGTCGTCATTCTATGGACGCTTTCGATGGCACGAAGGCCCAATCATTCTGTTGTTGGGTTAGTATCAATTTGTGATCTGCTTCAAAAAATTTCATGATTCCATTCTTTCTGGTTACTAACTACTTTATATTTACAATGGCTTAAATTTATCTTATAGAAACTAGTTTAGCACTCATGCAAAATTGCACGGGCACATGTAAAAGCATATAAAAATATAATGGTTTGAAAATTATTTTAGTTTAATTATAGTAGCACATTAAACATAAAGTGTATCCTATACCTTTTCAACTAATACACCTAAAAATTAAAGCTCGTGGTTAAGTTTGTGTTTTATGGGCAGATACTCTCAAGGTGGAAGACATGTTATTGCAACACATACATAGTCTTGTGACAGGTAATTATGTGATATGCAATAACTATTTACTTATATCAGTTTGTATGTCATGTGCTTCTGTGTTCATGTTGATAAATAGCAATAAAAACAACACAAATATGGACTTCACGTTAGCCGAAATACAAAATGTAGAGTGAAGACTACATCTTGTCGTCATTATGAGGACATTATTATAAAATGTACGACTTCTAAAATGCGAATTAAATCAAAACCATAGAGCTGCTAAGCAACAACCAAAAACACACAAATATTTGGGGTAGTTGATATTTGATAACACTTGTATCTAAAGTGATCAAGAAGTTATAAGATTTCTCAAATAAGTGCGACATTTATTAATACAAAAAAGAAACACTTTGTATGTTACTCAAAAGAGCATTTGGTGTAGGCGATAATATCTTAATTTCACTCGAATCTATCTATATATAATCATATCATATCATATCATATAATACTAAAGCTGAAGTCAGTGCCACATGTCGTTTGCATATTCACAACGCCACGTGTCAATAGAAATGTTTTTTTTTTTTCGGCAGCAGTAAAGAGACGTAACTACATTATGTTTTGTCAATAGAAATGTTACTACCACTACTACAAAAACAGGCTATGACAACGGTTAAAAACCGTTGTAATATTAAAAAGCGGACGTTGTTAAAGCCTCCGTTGTTAAAGGTTTTAACAACGGTGCCGATTTAATGAAAATACCGTTGTGAATAGTTTTAACAACGGTAATAAGTCGTTGTTATTACTAGATAACTGTTGTTAAAACGTGTGAATAATTATGGTGGGAAAGATACGAGAACGGTTCTATGAAATTAAACCGTTGTTAAAGGTATGATTAATTTTGGTGGGAAGGATTATAACAACGCTTTAATTTTTCAAACCCGTTGTGAATATTGTTAATTACAACGGAGTATAATAAAGAAGCCGTTGTGGAAAGTTTTAATAACAACAGGTATTCTATAATACACCGTTGTTAAAGGTATGATAAGTTTTGGTGGGAAATATGTTACAACGCTTTTAATGAATTTTGAAAAACCGTTGTTATTATTTTTATTATTGTTTTTGAAAAAATTGAAATTTGTTCCCATGCCACCAGTTAAAATCCTGCATAAATCAGCAGCAGTAGCAGCAGTACGCATCATAAACCAATTTCAGAAGCAGCAAAATGATATATCTATATATAAATCAGAGCAATTCATGTACAGGGCAATTCATGTACATGGCAATTCATGTACAGCAGCAGCAAGATGATATATACAACCAAAATGATCTCTTTCAGAGCAATTCATACTTACAACTCGCTCTAATTAATGACTTCTACATACAAATTAAAGTTCCCTATCTGCTTCCAAAATAATCTAAGTTTCATTTATTCTTTGTTTGTTCATCAAGGACGTATTTGCCCAACAAGTCCCTTACCTCGTCTATATTGTGCTTAGTGTACTCAGGGACATGTGGCGTGTTGATTGAATACTGCGGATAAAACAAATAAAAGACATCGATCAGTAGGGTAACAACAGTATAGGCATATCATACATAATTAGCAACATCGATCATATATATATAGCAGAAAAGATATCAGCTCTAATGAAAAAAAGTAAATAATAGCTACATTAAACTACTAACTCTTTCTGGAATGCTGATATATCTTCGCCTAATAATCTCCAACATGAAACGACAAACGTAGTATCCACATTGGATGCTATCCGGCTGTTTAGGGACCTATTATTACATAATAAACGAAGAGACGAGAAGGCAATTACCAATTAGTTTAATGCGTAATTAAAAAAGACAGATGTATATGCGTAATTAGTTTAATGCACTTAATTATTAAGGTATATATTGTATTTGCGCGTACGTACCCCTGTTATCGTAATAAAAGTAGGGCCATCATCAGAATATTCTGTCGGTTGATCGCCGGTTGTTGCTCTTTTCTTCTCAAAGGCCCTTTAAAAAAGGAAAGAGGCCGAAAGTCACATAAACTTACTTAATAATAATAAATGAAACTTAATATTATGTGCCAAATCATCATCAGTATTATAAACTTACTTAATAATCAACTTCTTAAAGGTCTCGGATGGTTGTCCATGCAAAGAGTCCAACCAAAATACTTTCTTCGTGGTCGGATTGATCGCTGCTAGCACCCAATGTCTCCTAGAGATCGAGAGACACATCATTATTAACAAGCACAACATGCATCATAACCAAACATATAAAACTGCAATTGTATTTGGAATCGTAATATTAATTATATATTACCCGGCTTCATTATAAGGGGCAAAAATGAGCTTATTGTTTTTCGCCAATTCCCCAGCAATATAATTTACACGTTCTTCATACGAAAACATCTCGATATGCATAGATAAAACATTTGGGCACATGAATCCGTATTGAGGAAGTGGATTAATATTGGTCTCGGCGGGGATCACAACCGAGTTCAAGTACCTACATGCCGGTTTTAATTCCGATATTATAAACACTATATCTTACTTAGTCAGAATATTAGAATACTGCATGATTTAATTTATTAAGAAACTTACTTCATCCAAACATATAGGTGTTGGACATCAATCTCGTCAAGGCCAGCCCAAACGGCTAGCGTTTCCCAATCCAGCATTGCTTGGCGTTCTACCCCTACAATATCATTCTCGAGCGGAATAACTATTAATTGCTCGCTTGCTATGCGTCTCTCAGCCTCCTTATAAAGCTCCAGCATCGCCACCGTTCGTACTTTTTCCATGTAAACGTTCCCATGATATTTAGTACCGGATAGACTCCTGACCTCTTCCAGCTTGGGGAAATGATGCGGTGTGCTACCTTTCACAACCTACATGTGGCTAACTAAATTAAGTTGCTCTTTCAATGATGAGGCGATAGTATAACTTAAAATATAAAGAGAGTTGATTAAATACCTCATCAAGTTGTTGTATTGACGAGGTAGTAGAAAGATTATTGTCTATCGAGTTAGACTTATCCATGTTTTTTGTTACCTACAAAACAAAAATAAAACATAGTATAAATTTCACTATTTATGAAGGTGATGAACAAAGACAAAAGGCGGGTTAAATTAGATGTATTTTTCTAACCCCGTCTACATTCTGTTGAATTTTACAATCACGAGCCAAGAAAATGTGGCTTTGAGGCCATTGGACAAAACATTTAACCGCATCTGCCAGTATTACTATGTCGTCGCGGACTGGGACGGGCAGTTTACGGGTTCCATAGCCCTTCACGACTCCCACTATCCCCACTTTTGCATGCTTCGGCAAGAGTCGTACGCCATGAACCAAGATGGTTTCCGCTGAGTCCTTGGGCTTTGGGTATACGAAACCCCGAGCAACAATCACATTCTCTTTGAATGAAGGGTCGGCGAGACGAACAACTACCCGCCTTTTTGTGGCCTGAAGAATACACATTATTTACTAAATACCAAAATATAATAGATATCATAAATGATCTATATTGAGTATATAATGTAAAGTTAGTTACAAGTATTTATTGTTGGTGGGTAGGCTATTATACTTGAACATGTCCAGACCAGATTTAGCACTGACAGCATATACTAACTTCTTATATTCTACATACCTCCTTATTGTCACCCGTCTTCTCAGCCGGCTCCTCAAGTTGCGTCCCCTTTTCAGAGTTATTTACCTTATAAAATTAATTAACCAATCAAAGGCATGCAATGGCTGCTGGAAAGAACAAATGCAGAGGTTCAAAATGGTTAAGTCGTATTTACCTTATCGGCTTGAGGTATCAAAACCTCAGCAGCATTAGGTACCTCACCCGTCTCCTCAAGTTGCGTCCCCTTTTCCGACTCATTTACCTAATAAAATAAACCAATCAAAGGCATGGCTGCTAGAAAGAACAAATGCAGAAAAAAAAAATCATATTTACCTTATCGGCTTGAGGTATTAAAACCTCGACAGCAGTAGGTACCTCACCCATCTTCTCAGCCGTCTCCTCATGTATTGGCAAGGTAGTAGTGTCTGCCTCTTGGCAAATCTGTTGCACTACCTCACCCTTTTTAATGACATCCTCCATCATCTTCAATTCTTCTTCGGAAGGCTTGCCTCCAGAATTCATCTTCAGTATCACGGAGGCCAATAACTGAACCTGCACGCCCAAAATGTAGAATCAGCAATTTGTTAAAACAATAACATGTGAATTTTAAATGACAATAACAAATGGTATACGTACCATGTCAGCCTTCCCCTTATTTTTCTTCTTCTTGTTCGAGCTAGTTGTCCCATAATATTTCGTGACTCCGACATGTAATGGGACGCCCCTTAATCGACCTGGATGCTCGGGACGGCCGATCGCTCTAGCAAGAACGTCGTCACGACCACTCGGAGTGAATTTCCCTTCCGCAACCTCCTTCAGAACATTCTCCTATAATATATTAAATAAACTTAATTTAATTTTTGTTACTAAAATAAATAGATAGTTAGACATACAAGAATTGAACAATAAAGTTATTAAAAACCCGTCTTAATAAAAATAATACTTACTATGTTGGCCAAGACTTCCTGATCATATTCGTTACATGTTCGGGATCCTTTAGGCGTGTGCCCTTCTTTATAAGTTACGTGCCGATTCAAGTCGGTCACACCTTTTGACACCTACACGTTAACTCAAAAATAATATATGTATACATGTATATCAAGTCCAAGTATGATTAAAAAAATCTAATATATAGATGCTACTTACGAGATTTTCTTCTATCAATCTGTAACCGCCTCGAGAACCATAATATACCCCCCGCTTCTGTGAGATGTTAGCACGATTTCTGGCGCTAACGCTCTTCAAATCATATAAAATCGCAAGTAGATGAGACAATTAGAAAATTATAGATACAAGTAGAGTTTTAGAAAAATGTAACCTGAAACTTTTAGAAAAATGTAACCTTAAGTAGAGTTTTACAAAAATGTAAACATATGACATGGATACTTAACCTGAAACTTTTCAGTAGCTCGTTTCGCCTTATAATTATCCCATTGTTGCTGAGTGATGTGGGGGTACTTTGTCGGTGGGCTCTTATGCATCTGCCCCGTCTCCTTGTCCACATACAAGTGTAATTTGGCAAGGTCACACCTCCACTGCCTTAAGACTGCCGCTGCCTTACGTAATAGATACTTATCATGGCAGTCTGGAATATCGAAAGCTTCCTGCATCATCATCATATATACTAATAAGCGGCTGTCTAATATCATACCTTTACACGAACCTTTATACGGCTTCCTGCCTTATGTAATAGTAACTTATGCAAAATAAAATGGTGTTTAGCTAAAGATATTATCATACCTTTATACGTTTCAAGAGTAAGTTCTGCAATGAAGGATTTATATTCCTGAAATCATCTAAATCTATAGGCACAAACTGTTTGGTTGTAACTCCAATCCAAGTGGCTAAATGGCTAGCATTTGGACCAGTAGGAACACCTTTCACACTCCATTTTATTTCCATCGGCGTTTTTGCCGCTATAGCTGCAAGGGCTGCAGAGCACTTCGAAGCACCCCTCTCACCAGGCTTATCCCCCTTATCATTGTTGTCTACTCTTTTCCGTTTTTCACCCATGATAATCCTAAGACACTAAGACCTTCAAAATAAATGAAATAGTAACGGAACAGAGTCATGCATACAGCGATTCTAAAACCCTAAGACCTTGAAATGAATGAAATAGTAACTGAACAAATAAAGAGTCAGGCAGAGATTCTAAAACTCTAAAAACTTAGAAAGGAATGAAACTACATGATAAAGAGAACGATAAATAGAAAATGAAAACAAAAAGATGAACTTCAATCTTAAAACCCTAAAGACGAAACACAAAAATTACCTGATAAAGAAAATGAGAACAGGGTGATGATAAAGAGAACAGTGATGATATCACGTGTAACAACCCGAAAAGTACCCAATTTTTCTAGTAAAA
>JAIUZE010018426.1:0-14804 GCA_022085475.1 Heliosperma pusillum
CAAATATCTTAGATATTTGTTACTTTATCGATCCGTCAACGGAGATTACGCAAATCGAGCAAAAACAGACCCGGCAAGCACAAGACCACACGGCTCATTTTCCTCTCTAATAGACTTTGATATTTTCATTTCTTTTGATTAATATATCATTATATTTAGATATTATTTTACTTTATCGATCAGTTAACGAGAATTACGCAAAACGCTCGAAATCAGACCCGACAATCACAATCCCACACGGCACACTTACCCACTCTTAAGCCTTGATATTTTCATTATTTTTCATTACAATATCATAATATCTTGATATTAACTTTATCGTAAATTATATTTAATCGTTTACCGTAAAATAAGTATTAAACGCGAGTCAATTACGTAACAACGAATTCAAAATCCGACAGCCTTATTTGCCTATAAACACACGGCTCCACCACCCATCATAACTCACAAACAACTTTTCATCTTTCAACAAATCAAATAAAGATCAAAACATCACTTTATTTAAATCGTTCTTCGTGTTCTTCATCGTTCATCATTTGTTCTTCATCGTTCTTGAGCAAAACCTTCATAAAACCTTCGTTTCTTAATTAAATCCTTCCTACTTTATATTTCTAGACTCTCCTCTTCGCTCTCCATCTTCACGTACGGTTTATTTTCAATTCCGTCAAGATCGTTTTCAACACTTTAATTATGAGAAATTTAGTTTTATGTGCTAATAATGTTTTTCTTGTCATATTTTTATAGGGGAAGATTTTGAAGACGAGTTTGGAGACTCGTATATTTTGGGTGAAGATTAGGAGAAGGGTTCTTATTTATATACTTCTTATTATTTTTGTGCTAAGTGATTTTGGCTAGCTAAGGTAACAATTCCGATTTACTCGACGAATTAATGTCACATAGCCTTTAGGTTTTAGTTTATGAATTCATGTTATGGTTATTTATGATTTTTGGTAGTAACATAGCTTTAGCTTTGTTTCTTTAGTTTTTAGTTCATCTTTTATTTTGGTTCATATTTTTATGATTTTGGAATTTTTGGTAGTAATATGATAGGTTATAAATTTTATTATGTTCTATGGAATTTTTATGTAGTTTTATTGTTCTTGAGGATTTTTTTTTATGTTGTAGGAATTTTTATGTTGTTTTTAGTGTTCTTGGTAAATTTGGATGATTTTCCATAAGTTATGATTTTTATGATTTTGTATGAATTTATAATATGTTTAATGTTTTGATGAATTTTGATGATTTTTAAGAAGTTATGATTTTTAAGTGGTTTAGGAAATTTTAACAAGTTTAGTGTTTTTGAAGAATTTTGATGATTTTTTTTATAAGTTATGATTTTTATGTTGTTTAGGGAATTTTAATATGTTTAGTGTTCTTGAGGAATTTGGATGAATTATGTTAGTCATGATTTTTGTATGATGGTTGTTAGAATGGTTGTTTGATGATTAAAACATGTTAGAAATGAATTGGTGTTGGTTTGTTGGTGAACCGTGGGGAAGGGGGTTGAACCGGGCCAACCAGACCGGTCCAGGCCGGTTCAGACCCGGTCTGGGTTGGTCCGTGGTGGGTCCGGGTTTTGGTCTTTGGGTTGTGTCGATGTTTGATTGTTTAATTGTTGTTTTGACGGGTTTTAATTATGATAAGCATGCGGGAAATAATTAGAAGCGGTTTTTATTAAAATTGTCAAAACAGCCCATTGAGCCCAAATCAGGCCGTGAGGCCCAAATCAGGCCCATGTGGGTCCGGCCCAACTCAGCCCGTGGGTCCCACTTTGGGACTTGTGACGTTTTTTGAGTTATCGTCATTTTTATCGTGTTTTGTAATATTTAGCAAGCGGGAAATATTAATAAGCAAAATATTTAATTAAAAAGGTTTTTCATAAAATTAATATTTCTCACATGTTAGAAATTATAATACGAGTTTATAGTTTAATTTACTATCCTTGTAGTCAATCGGGTTTTCGGAAATGTTTAATATTCACATGTTAGAAGTTTTCATGAAATAACATGTATTGAATATGTTGATTTCTATGTTTTAGTCTATGTGAAAAAGACTCTGTTTCTAGCCGGTTTGATCCAACGGGTTTGGACAAACTAAGATCTAGTCAGCCCCGATTTGACTGATGACCCGTCGCGGGACTCGGGTCGGGGATTTGTCTTCAAGTAAGGTTGTATTTAATTAATGACTTAGCCTTAGTAAATATGAGGCGATATGTTATTTGGTTATGATTTATATGCAATTAGTCACATGTTAGGAAATTGTTTCCGTGACTGTTTGATTATATGGTTGGTGTCATGTTGACTAAGTACCCATAGAGAATTATGAGTATATGGCGTCTTGACCATTCTAATTCTAAATGAGTAGCTTGGACCATGACATTGATAGGCCCGTACTATCTTTAACGAGTATATAGTTCACTGCTTGATAGCTTTGGTGTCCCGGCTTGGTGGGTTTATATCCAAGTCGGGGCATGGCATCCTAAGAGTTCCGCTTTGGGAAGGGAGCCAGCTGAAGTACTAGCCATCTCTGCGTAGGGGGTCGCCTAGTAGAGTTTCTCATAGACGGTTATGTCATGGGACGGGGAACGGAATAGCTGTTGTCGCTAGGTCTGATCAGTCTAGGACTAGGATGTGTTTCCTACCTTGTGGTATAGCCTCGAGTTACAGAAGTAGACTATCGCCGTACTAAGAACTTATGCCTGTTTGTATACGTATTGGTCTTTCATGTTTGTATGATTCTATGAGTTCTAGAAGGTGAGATGCAAGCCGGCTAGGATTGATAGAGTTTGGATTAATGATTGTTAACTGATTCACATGATTACGTGTTGATTAGGGTTTGAGTGTATCATGGCCACGTTACAGGGTAACCTCGGAGCTAGCATACCAGCTTCCCTACCTATTGTTATATTTATTATCAGATTCACATGATAGCTCTCATATGCTAGGTTATATGTTAGTTAACTGGTTCATAACATGAAAAGCATATCATATATGTTAAGGTTTTGTATTTTATTTATACATTGCTTTTATGTTTTTCATGTTTCATTAAACTCGACATTTCGTGGCTGGGAGAACTCGGAGTTACTCCCCACTGACTGTGGCTTCCGTGTTTATATTTAATGCGGTCGAACAGGTGGTGAATGCATATTTCGGGTACATTGACGAGCTAGCGAGCGAAGTATTTACCTTGGACCTATATTCGGTTCTTAGATTGTATATTATTATACACTCTTTTATTTCCTTATTTATACGTGAGATATGTCTCCCGTCTTGTATATTTCTTTTGTATAATATTATTTCCGTTTTGTAATGACCCTTTTTATTTATGACACCTTCGTTATGTATTCTCATATCTTTTATGTATTTAAAAATTATTTTTTTTCTTTCCGCAAATTTGAGGGTGTCACAGTTGGTATCAGAGCTCTTTTGCTCCCGACGCACGTTTGTGTACCCTTGTATAAATAACTTGACCTTAATAAAATAATAAACCGTGAGATAGAAGGGTAAGATGGGTAGATTAGGATTTATGTTGTAGTCTCTTTGTTCTTGCTAAATGATAAGTACTAATCTGTGTTTTTAATTTTGCAAGATGCCTCCGAGGATTGACAACACTATTTTAGCAGCTCTTACCGTAATTATCCAAACCCAGCAAAACCAGCAAAACCAGCAGGCTAATCCGATTCCTACTCCTGTTCCTGATCGGGAGAGACACGGGAGTTATACGTGGGTTGCTTCACAGCTATCGAGGAGCCAAGCAAAAACCTACGATGGCAAAGTTGATCCCGTTAAACTTTCGGTGTGGTTACGAGAGATGGAGAAGAGTTTTTCTCTTTATGATGTCCTTGAAGAGGACAAGGTCCGTTTAGCTTCTCACTTCTTAGAGAAGGAAGCGGATCAGTGGTGGACGCTTTCTGGTCCTACCGCGAAGTTGGAGCCTAATTTTGGGTGGGCTCGTTTCCGTGAGCTCTTGGAAGCGATGTTTTACCCCGATGAGTTGAGACAACAAAAGCTGAAAGAGTTCATGGATTTCAAGCAAGAAAAACTATCCGTTCAGGAGTTTACTACCCGGTTCAATGAGTTGGCTCATTATGCCACTCGACTTATTAGGGTAGAGGAAGACAAAGCTTTCTTTTATCTGGGAAAGCTCTCTCCCCAGATAAAGGGGAAGATCAGCAGAGGCTCTACTTCTTTTGTCTCGATCTATAATGATGCCATCTGGGCGGAGAGTTCTATCCGGGAGATTGCCGAGGAAGCTCGTGCTTCTTATGTTGCTCCTAATGCCTGTGGCAAGAGACCTTTATATCCTTCTTCCCGTCCTTCCTTTTCTCCCTCGTTTCCAAACAAGAGGAGAAACTTTCAGGGTGGACAAGCTAATCAGAGAAACCGTCCCTTTATTCCGCGCAACAACAACGATCTTAAAGATCGTATGTGCTTTCGGTGCAAGAGGCCTATTCATCCGGGTGTTGGTTGCTTCAACAAGCCCCTAGTATGTTTTAATTGTCAAACACCGGGGCACAGGTTTAATGAATGTCCCGAGAGGAAGAAGACGGTTTCTACACCGGTTATTTCTGGGCGACCTAAGGGTCGTATCTTGATTATGAGCCGTGCTGAGGCGGATGCCCAACCCGATATTGTGACGGGTATGTTCTCGATTTATGATTTACCGTGTTTAATTTTATTTGACACGGGAGCTTCTTTATCTTTTATTTCCATGAGACTATCCGATAATTTACCGCTTAAAGCTTCAGTAGGAGAAACTACTCCTATATCGTTACCATCCGGAGAAGTATTTTCATGTTCTTATCTTCATTCCGACATTCCAATATCCATAAATGGATCTATTTTTCCGGCGAATCTTTTACGTTTTCCTCTTGAAGAGTTCGATATTATTTTGGGCATGGATTGGTTGTCTACTTATCATGCTCGATTCGAGTGCCGTGATCAGAAAATTATTCTTAAAAGTCCTTTGGGTGCTCGTATTTCTTATCAAGGGGTTAGAAAGCAAGCTTGTGTGAAGTTAATTTCCGCTATGAAAATGTTGAACGTTTTGAAGAAGGGTCATAAAGCATTTCTATGTGTAGTGACTACTTCCGATTCTTCTCTTCCTTCTTTAAAGGATGTTCCTATTGTTCGGGAATTTCCCGATGTATTTCCCGATGAATTACCCGGGATTGCTCCGGAAAGGGATGTTGAATTTTCCATTGATCTAGTTCCTGGAACTGGACCAATTGCCAAAGCTCCTTATCGTATGGCTCCTTCTGAATTGAAGGAGTTGAGACTTCAACTTGATGATTTGATAGAGAAAGGCTTTATAAGGCCTAGTGCTTCTCCTTGGGGTGCTCCCGTATTATTTGTCAAGAAGAAAGACGGTTCTATGCGAATGTGCATTGATTATCGTGAATTGAACCGTGTCACAATCAAAAACAAATATCCTCTTCCTCGTCTCAATGATCTTTTTGACCAGTTACGGGGTGCTTCTACTTTCTCTAAAATTGATCTTAGATCGGGTTATCATCAGATTCCCGTTCGGGAAGCAGATATTCCGAAGACTGCTTTCAGCTCGAGGTATGGTCATTTCGAATTCAATGTGATGCCATTCGGTTTGACTAACGCTCCAGCTATATTCATGGATCAGATGAATCGTACCTCCCGGGAGTATCTTGATAAATGTGTGGTGGTATTCATTGATGACATTCTGATCTTTTCGAAATCTGAGGAAGAACATGCTAATCACCTTCGAACCATTTTGGGTGTTCTTCGACGCCCAAAGTGGTATGCTAAGTTCTCCAAATGTGAATTCTGGTTGCCCGAGGTATCTTTCCTTGGTCATGTCATTTCCAAAGACGGTGTTATGGTCGATCCAGCTAAAATTGAGGCAGTTGTGGATTGTAAAAGTCCGAAAAATGTGTCCGAAATTCGGAGTTTCCTTGGTTTAGCAGGTTATTATCGTCGGTTTGTGAAAGATTTCTCCAAATTAGCAAGACCGATGACTCAATTGCTAAAGAAGGAAGCAAAGTATATCTGGACCGATGAATGTGAGATTGCCTTCTTAGAATTAAAGAAGAGATTGACTACCGCACCGGTTTTAACTTTACCAGATGATGAAGCTGATTATGATGTATATTGTGAGGCTTCAAAGCATGGTTTGGGATGTGTCTTGATGCAGAATAGAAAAGTCATTGCTTATGCTTCTCGACAACTCAGGGTTCATGAAGTGAACTACCCGACTCATGATCTTGAGGTAGCAGCTGTGGTACATGCTTTAAAAACTTGGAGACACTATCTTATTGGAGTTCATTGCCGAATCTATACCGATCATAAGAGCTTGAGGTGCATTTTTACTCAGAAAGAGTTGAACATGAGGCAGAGGAGATGGTTAGAGTTGGTGAATGATTATGATGCCGAATTGATTTATCACGAGGGAAAAGCAAATGTTGTGGCAGATGCTTTGAGTAGAAAGACTAGTCATTCATTAAATGCTCTTGGTACTTTACCCGATGAAATAGTAACCGAATTTCAGAAGCTTCAGATACAGTTTGTTGGGAAAGGATTTGATTATCTTGGTGCTTTGACGCGGAGGAAACCTGATTTATCGAGGATTCGTACTTGTTTACCGGAGGATGCTACTTTTATCGCCATTCGAGCAAAAATATCACTTGGGCAAGCTGAGGATTGTGTGGTGGATATTGATGGCTACCTTCGTTACCATGGTAGGATGTATGTTCCGAGAAGTGCCGAGTTGAGAAAGAGAATACTTGATGAAGCTCACCTTTATCCTTATTCTATTCATCCTGGTGGTGACAATATGTATAAAGATTTGAGACCACAGTTTTGGTGGCCTAGGATGAAGATTGAAGTAAAGGCGTATGTTAGTAGATGTCTTACTTGTCAGAAGGTGAAGATCGAACATCAAAGACCCGGAGGTTTGCTGCAACCTTTGGAAATTCCTCTTTGGAAATGGGAGTCTATTTCTATGGACTTCGTGATGGCGTTACCTACTACTTCTAGTGGAAAGAATGCCATCTGGGTTATTGTAGACCGTCTGACGAAGTGTGCCAGATTCATACCTATCAAAGAAACTTCGAGGATAGATGTCTTAGCTGATGCATATGTGAGAGAGATAGTACGCTACCATGGAGTGCCGAAAGATATAGTTTCAGATCGTGATCCGAGATTTGGTTCCCGATTCTGGACGGCTTTACAAGAAGCCATGGGTAGTAAATTGTTGATGAGTACAGCTTTTCATGCCGCTACTGATGGTCAAACTGAGAGGACGATCCAAACGTTGGAAGATCTTCTCCGGGCTTGTGCTTTAGACTTTCACACTTCTTGGGAGAAGTGTTTGCCTTTGGTGGAATTTTCTTATAACAACAGTTATCATGCTTCTATCAAGATGTCACCATACGAGGCTTTATACGGTAGGAAGTGCCGTAGTCCGGTTTGTTGGGATCAAGTTCAGGATGATAATATGTTGAGTCCGAAAGTTGAGGAATTTGTGGGCCGAAACAATTGATCAAGTTCAAGTCATTCGAGAACGAATGAAAGCCGCTCAAGATAGACAGAAATCCTATGCCGATGTTCGTAGACGACCGCTTGAATTTGATGTTGATGACCGTGTATTCCTTAAAGTATCACCAATGAAAGGAGTGAAACGGTTTGGAGTGAAAGGGAAGTTGAGTCCTAAATATATTGGACCGTTTCGAGTGCTTAAAAGAGTTGGTCCTGTTGCTTATCGTTTGGAATTACCTCCGAACTTGAGCAAAGTTCATGATGTGTTCCATGTTTCTCAGTTGAAGAAGTATATCAGTGATCCGAGTCATATTATTCATGAAGAGGTGTTGGACATGGAACCAAATTTGGCTTTGGAAGAAAGGCCGATTCGTATACTTGAAAGGGCTAACAAACAACTCCGAACCAAGGTGGTACCCTTGGTTCGTATCCTTTGGCGTTGTGGAAACATCGAATCAGAAACTTGGGAACCCGAAGCTAAAATGTTAGCTAAATATCCCGAGCTCTTTGCTTGAGGTAAATTTCTTTCTTCCTTTCCTATTTCTATTCGATTTATTTTTCGAATATTCCGTTCCTTCTATCAAATATCGCTTCTTATAGATAGATTACTATAAGTTTTAGTTAGAAATTTTAGGCATAGATAGTAGAATTATTACCGAACTAAAAGCTTTTGGAAATATTTTATGATTTCAAGTATTTTACCGTCAAGGAGTGTTGAGACTTGTTATTGGAGACGTTCGATAACTAGTTTTCTCATTTATTGATGCGAAAATGTATCTTTTAAAAGTCTTTGACTTGGAACGTCGATGTTCTTAAACTGCAGATGAGAACCTTCCGTTCCATTGATAAGACCCAGTATTTTTATTACAAGTATCTTTTTAACAGTTTCGAAATAGACCTACATATATGTTACATTCCTTCTTTAAGTTTCGAGGACGAAACTTTTTAAAAGGAGGGGTGATTGTAACAACCCGAAAAGTACCCAATTTGCTTAAGCAATAGCTTATGGATACTTTTCAGTAGAACTTAAGTTTTTAATATAGGAATTTTTGTTCCGAGTCGTATTTTGAAATTCCGCGTTCTTATTTGGAATTTTTGAGAGATTTCATGAAAAGACCGTTTTTGGTCATCTTTGACTTTTCTTGACTTTTAAACCGTCTTTGACTTTTTCTTGACTTTTTAAAGTCGTCATTGACTTTTTCTTGACTTTTAAGTCGTCCTAAACTTTTCTGGACTTTTAAGTCATATTCGACTTTTCTCGACTTTTCAGTCAACTTTGACTTCCGTTGACTTTTCCCGACTCGCCTTACAAGTTTGAAGACCGAAATTTTATGTAAAAAAATAATATTTTTGATTTATTTTTATTAAGATTTATTATGATTTATCATAATTTAATATAATTATTTTGAATTTATTCGGAATTTAAAGAATAACTTTTACGGTTTTTAACCGAACGTCATTTAACTATTCCCGACGCATCGTAAAGCGCGCAACAAAATCGAACTCGACTTTGGCATGAGTCACGCGCCCATGTCATCGTTTTCCACTCACATGAGATAGTTTAATTCTTTTGATTAAACTAATAAGAATATCTTAGATATTTTCAACTTTATCGATCAGTTAACGAAAATTACGCAAATCGAGCAAAAACAGACCCGATGCTCACCATACCACACGGCTCAAAAGTCCTCTAATAGCTCTTGATATTTTCATTTCTTTTGATACAATAATCATAATATCTAGATATTTGTGTAATTAACTTTATCGTTAATTATATTCAATCGTTTACCGTAAAATAATTATTAAACGCGAGTCAATTACGTAACAACAATTTCAAAACCCGACATCCTCATTGGCCTATATTTACACGGCTCCAACCACCAGCACTACTCACAAACAACTTTTCATTTTACAACAAATCAAATTAAGATCAAAACATCACTTTATTTGATCGTTCTTCGTGTTCTTCGTCGTTCATCATTTGTTCGTCATCGTTCTTGAGCAAAACCTTCATAAAATCTTCAATTCTTAATTAAATCCATCCTAATTTATATTTCTAAGATCTCCTCTTCGCTCCTCATCTTCCCGTACGGTTATATTTCAATTCCGTCAAGATCATTTTCAACACTTTAATTATGGAAATTCATATTTTTAGTTCTAATAATGTTTTCTTGTTATTTCTTATAGGGGAAGATTTTGAAGACGAGTTTGGAGACTCGTATATTTTGGGTGAAGATTAGTAGGAGGGTTTCTTATTATTATACTTCTTATTATTTGGTGCTAATTGTTTTGGCTAGCTAAGGTAACAATTCCGTTTTACTCGACGAATTAATGTCACATAGCTTTTAGTTTTGGTTCATGTTATGATTTTTATGGTTGTAGTTAGTAACATAGCTTTAGCCTTTAGCTTTTTAGTTTTTGTTCATATTATGGTTATTTATGATTTTAGTAGTAACATGAGATGAAATGATTTTGTTTATGTTGTATGGAATTTTTATGTTGTATTATTGTTCTTGATGATTTTTAAGTTGTAGGAAATTTTTATGTTGATTTATTGTTCTTGAAGAATTTTGATGATTTTTAATAAGTTATGATTTTTATGTTGTTTAGGAAATTTTAACAAGTTTAGTGTTCTTGAAGAATTTTGATGATTTTTAATAAGTTATGATTGTTATGTTGTTTAGGAAATTTTAACAAGTTTAGTGTTCTTGAAGAATTTTGATGATTTTTAATAAGTTATGATTTTTAAGTTGTTTAGGAAATTTTAATATGTTTAGTGTTCTTGAGGAATTTGGATGAATTATTTTTAATCATGATTTTTGCATGGATGGTTGTTAAAATGGTTGTTTGATGATTTAAAACATGTTGGAATTAATTTGATGTTGTTGTTGGTGGGGGCCGAATTGTTTGGCTAAGAACCGGACCAATCAGACCGGTCCAGGCCGGTTCAGACCCGGTCTGGGTTGGTCAAGGTGGGTCCGGGTTTTGGTCTTTGGGTTGTGTCGATGTTTGATTGTTTAATTGTTGTTTTGACGGGTTTTAATTATGTTAAAGCATGCGGGAAATATTAAGAAAACGGTTTAAGTAAAAGTTGTAAAATCTGCCATTTTTAGCCAAAACAGGCCGTGGGCCCATCCAGGCCCATGTGGGGTCCGGCCCAACTCAGCCCGTGGGTCCCACTTTGGGACTTGGGACGGTTTTTGAGTTATCGTCATTTTTATCGTGTTTTGTAATATTTAGCAAGTGGGAAATGTTAATAAGTAAAATATTTAATTAAAAAGGTTTTTCATAAATTATTATTTCTCACATGTTAGAAATTATAAGACGAGGTCGTAGTTTAATTGGTTATCATTTAAGTCAAGCGGGTTTTTGGGTATAATATGATAATTCCCATGTTAGAAGTAGTAATAAAATAACATGTAATGAATATGTTGATTTTATGTCTATGTGATAAAGACTCTGCTTCTAGCCGGTTTGATCCAACGGGTTTGGTCAAACTAAGATCTAGTCAGCCCCGATTTGACTGATGACCCGTCGCGGGACTCGGGTCGGGGATTTGTCTTCAAGTAAAGTTGTATTTAATTATGGAATTAGCCTTAATAGATATGAGGCGATATGATATTTGAATATGATTTATTTGCCATTAGTCACATGATAGGATGTTTTCCCGTGACTGTTTGATTATATGGTTGGTGTCGTGTTGACTAAGTACCCATAGAGAATTATGAATATATGGCGTCTTGACCATTCTAATTCTAAATGAGTAAGTTGCCCAGAACATTTATAGGCAAGTACTGGTCTTTAACGAGTATATGTTCACTGCTTGATAGCTTTTGTGTCCTGGCTTGGTGGGTTTATATCCAAGTCGGGGCATGGCATCCTAAGAGTTCCGCTTTGGGAAGGGAGCCAGCTTAAGTACTAGCCATCTCTACTTAGGGGGTCGCCTAGTAGAGTTTCTCATAGACGGTTATGTCATGGGACGGGGAATGGAATAGCTGTTGTCGCTAGGTCTGATCAGTCTAGGACTAGGAGGTTTTCCTACCTTGTGGTATAGCCTCGAGTTACAGAAGTCGACTATTGACTGCCCTAAGAACTTATGCCTGTTTGTAGACGTATTGGTGTTTCATGTTTGTATGATTCTATGAGTTTTAGAAGGTGAGATGCAAGCCCGCTAAGATTGATAGAGTTTGGATTACCGATTGTTAACTGATTCACATGATTACGTGTTGATTAGGGTTTGAGTGTATCAGGGCCATGTTACATGGTAACCGCTGAGCCAGCATACCAGCTTCCCTACCTCGGGTTATAGTTTATTATCGGTTTCACAGGATAGCTTTCATATGCTAGGTTATATGTTAGTTATTTGTTTCATAACATGAAAAGCATATCTTATATGTTAAGTTTTGTATTTTATAATATCCATGTCTTTTATGTTTTTTCATGTTTTAATTAAATTCGACATTTCGTGGCTGGGAGAACTCGGAGTTACTCCCCACTGACTGTGGCTTCCGTGTTTATATTTAATGCGGTCGAACAGGTGGTGTTGCATATTTGGGGTACCTGGACGAGCTAGCGAGCGAAGTATTTACCTTGGACCTATATTCGGTTCATAGTTTGTATATTATTATACACTCTTTTATTTCCGTATTTATACGGGATATATGTCTCCCGTCTTGTCTATTTCTTTTGTAGAATATTATTTCCGTTTTGTAATGACCCTTTTTATTTTATGACACCTTCGTTATGTATTTTCATCTACATTATGTATTTAAATATTTTTCTTCTTTCCGCAATTTGAGGGTGTCACATATTAATGCCCTTATAGTGCAATATCGTTAAAAAACATTGCTAGGAAAAATCCATTGACACAAAAAACCTAATCGAAAAGAAAGAAGAGTGTAGCAATCATTCATAGGGGAAAGTAGCAAATTGTCCTCAAACGTTTAAGGCTATGTGCAATTTGCTTCCAAATATTTTAAAATGTGCAATTCACTCCCAAACGTTTGAGACAATAAGTAAATTAACCCCATTTTAAAATTCCGGCAATTTTGCATCAACTACCACCATCACCACCACCATCAAACACAATTCCACCCCATATGGAGTTTAGTGACACAAGTGATATCAATGCAAAAGATTGGAGTCAATTTATTATAAAATCACTTGATTCAATTTTTTCCTAGAAAACACTCGAACACATGACAGAAACTAACAAATACCAAAATAATACCAAAAAGGCAATGGCGTAGATAGCTTTAATAGCTCAGTAGCGTACAAAAGAATATGAATGGGAGAGGAGAATTAGGATGGGACATGGGGTGGAGGATTGTGTTGGATGGTGGTTGTGAGGGTATTAGTTGATGTAAAAATCGCCAAAATTTTAAAATGGGTTATTTTGCACATAGTCTCAAACGTTTAGGAGTAAATTGCACATTTTAAAACATTTGGGGGGCAAATTGCGCACATAGTCGTAAACGTTTGGGGGCAATTTACTACTTTTATATTGGATCTCTACAGGAGAAGTAACCAAATTTTTGGATAATAGTAATCTGTTTGATACATTCGCGATTTTCTTTGATAAACCATTGGATTAACATCCTCATTGTAGAATTTTACTACATTATTTTCCAATCGTTATGGCACTTCTGGACCATAAACTAATTGAACATGTTTAACAAGAAGCTCATTTAAATCAGTATTCTCATATGCTCAAACTTCATGTTGAGATAATAATAATTTCCTTTAAGTAACTCTAAACGAGTTTGAATTCTCCATTTTGGAGCTCATCACGGTATCTTTCAATCGTAATATAGGAGTTTATGAATTTCATCAAGAGTTTTCAAAAACTCAATTGATCAATCATTAACAATTGATGATCATTCATAAGATACTTCTACATGGAGTTATCCGAATAGGAGTAAAATATATTTCTCCATTTTAACATTTATGAAATTATAAAAATATAATTAATCATATTCACGCATAAGATATATAACTAATTCTAAACAAAGTATTCTAATAATAATGTAAGGGGTTGTTTGGTTACCCACTAATTAACATATGAACTTAAATTCATGTGAGTTATAAAATGGGCATATTGTTTGGTTACCCCAATTCATATGAATTGGAAGTTACCATCAATTCTAATTCCTCCATAATGGAGGAAGTGGCTTACCTAGGTCCCCCTAGGTAATTTGTAATGCCTACATCAATTAAACTTCCTCCATGGCAACCAAACACTATTTACTAATTCACATGAATTCTAAAATCATGTATTTTATGACTTCCTAGGCAATATAAACTCCCATATGCAACCAAACGACTCCTAATTAAATAATAATAATGTATATATTAAAACTAAGATGTAATGATAAATAACGCACATGATGATGACTCGATAATGCAAATTGTACGTCTTTTACAATATTCATAATTTGGATTGACTTCATGTCAATGGGTGGAATTCAGGTCCATGAGCTCATTCATAATCATTATATGTTGACAATCACAATGGACTTTAAACAAAATATCCCCATTATAAAGTCCATATAATATCGCTCCCAAATATATATAGGTTCCGTAAATATATCGATATAATTTCATCATCTCTTAATGATATAAGTATTGTTTAATGATATCTGAATTCGAATATGTATGTGGTACCATTATATTCATATAAGTAATTCATATATTTTTGTCACTTTAGGAACACTCCAAAAATAGCAATTTTATTTCAAGCTAACTGCTTCATCTTGTTATTTCATTTTCATAGTGGAACAGACAATTCAACTTGACTTTTCTTATATTACACTTCAGGTATACATGTATTAATCTGGTAAAATATGTTTGTTATAAATTCAAAAACCTCTATGCAATAAAGTTAATGTATATCATTCTCTGAACTTGTAGTTCCGTACGAGATCATTACATACTTATTTTTACCATCTTTTAACTTCCTCTTCTCCCCATAAGGTGGTAAAAGTATAACCAATGTATAGTCTAATAAATTTATCATAACCACCTTACTCATATCATATATGAGAATTTATATGGGCACTTTTGTACAATAACAAAATATTCCGAGGAGTAATTAGGACAGACTATGTATGTATTATACTCGCTTTGATAAATCCAAAATACATACTTAGTGGAAAGGTTTATTGCATTGTTATCTTGACATTAATTTATGTGTCATGGCATCATGTGTTATTTGGAGTTGAATGGAGGGAGTATTATAAATCAATCTAGCTGCAAAGTTAATAATTGAATTGTCTAAACATACCTTTAACTTGATCT
>JAIUZE010018427.1:0-13800 GCA_022085475.1 Heliosperma pusillum
ATCTATCAAGATGGCTCCATATGAAGCTCTTTATGGAAGGAAATGTCGGAGTCCTATATGTTGGAATCAAGTGAGTGACAATCGTGATTTAGGCCCCGATGTTCTTGTTGAAACCATTGATAATGTGAAGGTCATTCGTGATAGAATGAAAGCCGCTCAAGACCGTCAAAAGTCTTATGCCGATATCCGAAGAAGGCCGTTATAGTTTGAAGTTGGTGATAAAGTATTCTTGAAGGTGTCTCCTATGAAGGGTGTTAAAAGGTTTGGTGTTAAGGGTAAATTGAGCCCGAAATACATTGGACCCTTTGATATTGGGGGAAAGGATTGGGTGCAGTTCCTTATTAGGTTGGATTTGCGCCGAATTTGGCTAATAGTCTAATTTGTTTCCACGTTCCTCAATTGAGAAAGTATTAATGATCCAGCCATGTCTTTCAAGTTGAATTGTCCACGAGCTTGAACCGAATCTATCCTTTGAAGAAAAGCCGATCCGTATCCTAGATCGTAAGGATAGAAAGTTGAGAAGTAAAGTAGTTCCTTTGGTGAAAATCTTGTGGAGAAGTGCTAATGTAGAAGAAGAGACTTGGGAAACCGAAGCTTCTATGCGTAGTAAATATCCGAGTCTTTTCGAGTAAGGTAAATTTTTATTTTCCTCAAGTTTCGAGGGCGAAACTTTTTAAAAGGTGGGGTGATTGTAACACCCGGAAATGTACCCTATTTTTCTAGTAGAAATATTTTACGAAACTTTTTCAGTAATTTTTAAGTTTTAAATTATAATTTTAAGTTCCGAGTCGAATTTAGAATTTCCGAGTTCGTATTTGGAAATTCTGCGAGATTTCATGAAAAAGCCGTTTTAAGTCTAGTTTGACTTTTCTGGACTTTGGAAATCGTCTTTGACTTTTGCCTACACAACTCACACTACTAACTCCTTAACCTAATTCTTCATTAAGCACAAAATCAAACAAAAACAACTTTCTTCTCCCTTAAGAAATCTCATCTTTTCCCTCTTGGAATTCGATCTTAGAATTGACGTATCTTCTTCGTTACTCGATAGAATTTATGTAAGTTTATCTTATTCTTCCTCCCGTACCTTCCTCTATCCGTATTGATAATAAAATTATCGTCTTTCTCGCTTTTTAAGCATTCCGACTTTCTCAAGATGAACTTTATTCATCTTTTTGCGATCTAATTGTAGGTGGCGACCTCCAAGATCCCGACAAAGACTATTTTCTTATAGAAGAGGAGCTTGACGATCATTAGAGACGCTCAAAGGTAACGGTGAAGGGTTACTCGGTATTACTTACGTGTTTTACATGTTTATATGCGAGAAAATCGTATTAGATTACGATTAGGAAGATTAGAAACCATGCTATGATTAGTAAATGATGTTATATGATGAATATTGATGATATATGTTGATTGTTGATGATTATTGTAAGTATAATTGAGTTTTGAAATGAATTGGTTAAGCTTTGGAAGCTCTCGGGTGAAGAAGTGCTCCCAGCCGGTCGACCGGCCGCCGGTCTGACCACCGGCTGGGAACACATCAGTAACTCCTTTTGAAATTTGGGTTTTTGCATGATATGGTGCTCCAGGCCGGCCCACCGGCCGCCGGTCCATCCACCGGCCTGGAACACATCAGTATTGAAGTTTTGATTTTGTTGTGATTGTCTGTGCCGGTCGACCGGCCGCCGGTCGACTGACCGGCCCAGACCCCTTTTCTCTGTTTTTGGGTTTTGCCTTGTGTTCTGAGCCGGTCCACCGGCCACCGGTCTCCTGCCCGGCCTGGAACACGGCTGTGTTGTTTTTCTTTAACTTATAAAACTCATAATTTATAATAGTTCGCATGATCGGTTTATCATATGATTTTACGTAATGTCTTATAATACTCATATTTTGGATATATGATATCTCTTTCGCATGTATCACATGTTTAGTGACGGTTTTTGCTATGTCCCCCTTTGAGTCGGTTTTTACAAATGAGTCGGTTTGAGCACTATTTTGTATTGTCTTTGTATTCTCATTCCCTTGGCTACCTTTACGTCGTAAGCTGGAATGTCGGAACGGAGAGGTATCCTACTGCTTGAATGTACGTGTAGTGGGCATACGACTACGTTGTTGGGAGTTGAACGCTATGCGTTGTTCGACCCGGCCGTCAAATGTTGTGTACTTGCGAGGTGGTGTTATTTGCATGTAGCGTACCGCTTGTATGAGGCTTGAGCTCTTTTCCGCCTCTTTCGTGAATTGATCTACCGAATTTGGGGTACTCGGCATATATATTGTAAGACCGTGTCTTGGATGCGAAACGTTATCGCATGTCGAATCGGAAAATGTGATTCCGAGATCCTGGCCAGGTTTATACTAGGACCGTATTATTATCGTCGTGCTACCAGGAGGAAATTAGTCCTACCTACGCGAAATGCTTATCGTGTATGCGTTCAGGGAAATGCTTTATCCCTGGATGCCATTTAAATCATTCTGCTGGGACACGTGCTATCGTTTCATTTACAGTGAGATATGTCGTCTTGTGTCGTTCTTTGAATGCGTGATTTCATGATATTGTTCATGGTCATTGCCTGATTGGACACCGTCATTGTCTTGGTTCGTGAATGGTTGATAATATGTTGGAATTGTGTAATTGTCGCATGACTTGACTGGTTTGTCTGTCGAGTCTCAATCTTATCAATCTTATACCGCTAACGGTGAGATGTAAGCCCTAGTGAGCGTATTCGATTGCCTAAGAGTGTCTTTCCTGAGTCTTGGAATAACATGATGTTTACGGAATTGATTTCTATATGATCTTATCATTATATACCGTATTGCCTATTTGTTCTTATCGCAACTCACATGTATATATATATGCATGCTTTACTTTTGTATTACCTTATGTGTACGTTTGATGTAATATGGCTGGGAGAACCCGGAGTTACTCCCCACTGACTGTGGCATTCATGTTTTTCATGGATGAACAGGTTTCTTGCTTGGATGATTTTTGGCTGTGACATTTTGGGGTTCGGGTGTGAGCTAGCGGGCGTTGTCCCTGGAAGTTCACCTCTAGACGATAGTAGCTAGTTTTTGTTAAACACTTGTTCTTTGCTAACATTTGAAGAGACCCCGTCTCTTTGTTGTATTTCCGCGTTTAGTTTGTAATATTTGACACTCCTCGTTTTATTTACAATGCATGTTTAAAAGTTTTTAAAATACCGTATTTCCGCATATCTTTTCACATGCTTGTATGTTTTATCTTTCCGCATTCGCGAGGGTTGTCACACACTGTCTCTGGAAGAGCATCTGCCGGACGAGATGTGCCAGGAACCTGAGTAGGCATGGGGGCAGTTTCGTGAAGAGCAGGAGAGCCATCAAAATCAGCAGAAGAGGGATAAAGAGTCGCTAGAGGAGTAATCTCTATAGGAGCAGACTCGGAGCCAGGGCCTGCAGCAGTCTTCTTCTTTGGGAAGACCGGGCGACAGGTACAACCTCAGCCTTTCTTTTTCCTGCAGGTTTGGAGGAGGCCGCAAAATCATTCCTCTTTCGCCTCTGAGCCAGGATCATAGCAGCAGTCACCTTCGCTGGAGGAGCATCTGAAAACACAAAAGTATATTGGAATCCAGAAACAATTGGGCGGGAGCCAGGATAAGGTAGAAGGATGCACCTAAAGTCATATCTTCTATTTCCTCGTCTGAGGAAGAAGGGGATTCAATAGCCTGGAGAGCCAACAAACGCAAGAAAGACCTCTTTGAAGGGGACGGATCAAATAGCTTGGACAAGGAGAGTAGCTCGTCCTCAGAAAGCGGGAAGTGATGCAGACCTACAACAAGAAGCAAGTAAGGAAATTAAGTTAGTAAGGAACCACCAAAGTAACAGGCACACAAGTACCTGTGGTAGAGCGCCATTCCGGGTATATATAATCAGTAAGAGGGGGCAGAGAGTCATTCTCCACACAGATAAAACGACGAAACCAGTCAGAGTCATTGGGTTTTGGAGGAAAGATGATGCAACTCTCTTCATTATCCTTGGTACGCAGAGTAACCTGACCTCGACCCAAGGATTTGGGCGAGAAAAGGTGCCCCAAATCCTCAAGAGCAATCCCACTGCCATAGAAGGTGTTCATGGCACTAAGATAGATCAGGTTGCGCCACGCATAAGGAAGAACCTGACAAACCGCCAACTTCTTGTGGCGGAGGAAATATTTGGTGAGCATGGGAAAGGGGAACCTAAACCCCATTGAGGAAGGGTAGAGATACAAGCACGTCCACCCAGGCCTCCGGAAATAAGCCTTCTGGCCTGGGAGAGGGACATGCACCAAGACAGCCTCCGAGAAACCAAAAGAGTCTCTGATAAGGGGGAGGTCGGTCAGTTGGAAAACCGATTCACACGAGTAGAAGGGAGTAAGGATGTTGCCAGAGGGGAAAGATTCTGAAGGATCATTGGAGGAATCATGGGGCAATGCAGAGGAAGTTCGAGTTTTCTTTCGAGCCATGGAAAGAAGAAAGGATGAGGATGATTACCTTGGGGAATATGCGAGAGAAGAAGAAAGACGAAGAGCTTAAAAGGGAAGTTGAAAGAGATAATAAAGAGAAGTTAGGAAAGAAGTGGGAGTTAAATAGGAGAGAGGGTTTTATGGTTAGAGGATTAAACGTGAATAGATGGAGATGATGGGAAATGTCACGTCACTCAGAAGATGGGCGGCAGATGTTTCAAAATTCCCGCTCAAAACAGTTTCTACGCGAAAATTTGGGGGCAGTTGTTATGGGAAACATAATGGAGTATTTTTATTGTACACGTGGAAGTCAGTCATTGGGCTAAGCATACTCACACGGATTGATGACGTGGCATAGCTGTAACCGTCAGATTAAAGCAAATGGCAACATCCATATATATATAGAAGAGGAATAAGTCAATAACAACCTCTTATTTCCTAGGGGAAGTTGCTAACTATCTGGGAGAGGAGCGTATGGAGGAGCGTGGACCAAAACCCTAGCAAGCATCAACTATAAAAGGAACGATGTAGCAAGGCAGAGGGGATCCACTTTTTCACTCGTCTTCACAAGAGCGTACACCATTCAATATATTCTTTATTCTCGCATTAAATTGAGCTACATCTAAATCGCTCGTGTTCTTATCATTTAAAATCCGCCTACTCGAGTATAGTGCATATTTGGTGGGATTCCGACTCCCCCCGCGGTTTTTCCCACATTGTGTTTCCGCGTCAACAATTCCTTGTGTCATTTATATTTCGTTTCGCTTTTACGTTTGCAATCCGTCTTTACGTTATTATTCATTTAGAACTAAATCGCAAAGGTCGCTATAATCCACAACCATAATCAATCCTTAGGTAAAGTTTTACCCAAACTGTGTTCTTACTCCATCGTAGCTAGAGGAATGTAAGCAGAACTGAGCTGAAGTTAGCTACAATTATGGAGTAGCGCGCTGGTTCAGGATAGACGATGTTTGCCCCTTTTTCATCATCCTATAGGAGCGGTGAGTGGTAAATGGTGACCATGGAATGATTGTTAGGCTTGAAAGTGGACGGATGAGATAAAGAAATGGAGCATGAAAGGAACAAGAGGATAGGAATGGCATTATGCTGAAAATCAGACTGGGTTGATATTACCATGTGGGTTGATATTTGACCCATTCTAATATTAAGACGTATACTTTCGTCTTTAGGGAAGATTAGTTGAAATATGGGAACCAATAAAGTTTCAATATTTGTGATTAAATCTGTCAAAAGATTACCTGACCCGAAACCTGCTCGAAAATAACCCGCTTTTTTCAACCTGATCCCGCAGACGACCCGACCCGATAATAACCTGCACATTTAGGGTCAAGACCGACTCATAAAATAGATAAGTTTATTACCAATTTGAATTTAAAGCTAGTATAACTATTATAAAATGACAAAAAAAATTGAAATTTTGAAATAAAATTTGTTTATATTTATTTCAAACATAGTTTTACCTTATGATAAATCACTGAAATGACTACCATATTAAGATAGTTACTGTTTCTCACGTACGTATGACAATTGATCGATCTAACTAAATTGTTTAGTGTTGGGATATTATTGAATATATTAAGCAAAAATATTGCTTACTTTTACTAATTTCATGTGTTAAACTAGATAATTAAAAATAATTAAGAATACCTATATGTTAATAATTGAAACTAAAGATTATAAACATTTGTATCGACATTTCTAAAATTGAACATACCGAATTGATTAAATCTACAGTTTCTTAGAACCACGTTATTGTCACCATTCGAGCATTGCGATGATTAAACGAAAAGAAAAATAAAACAAGGGAAGGTAGAAACAATAAATGTATCAAAAATAAAGTTAGGAATAGTTAATTCCAGTACAAGAGTAGCTTTCGTAACACTTCATATTGCACTAATATACCAAAATTATATAGGTCTACCGACAAGTCATTTCTTCTTCATTAACTCCTCCACATTCTGAGATTTTTTTATTTTATTTTTTTTTATTTTAAGACTTATTACTTATATCATAAATTATATACGAGTATATGTTGGAGTACATATGATCATTTGTATCAATATCTCTTCAGCTTTTGCATTGCACAAATATATATATACTCCCTGCAGAACAACAATAGTTTACCTACTTATATATATATATATATATATATATGTTAATGAGAATCATAATAATAATATTAATAATAATAAAATTTATATAGAATAGTGATGGTACATCCATCAAAGAAGTTCAGAGGCGTCAGGCAACGCCAGTGGGGCTCTTGGGTTTCTGAAATTCGTCATCCTTTATTGTATGTCAGTTTTCATTTCTTCTTACACTTTTGATTCATTTTAGTACTTTCTCTCTTTAATTCTATGTTTTGTTTGTGTGTTCATGTAGTACAGATAACGGTACTTGAACGTCTCATATATGATAATGTGACAATCGTTTTTACTAATGTTATTCATGTAGCTTATATTTGAGTTACATTAGTGAAATCGGTAGTAACATACATTATCATCGTCCCCATATATACGGGACTATGGGTGTTGTATGTTTAGTACGATCCTTACACACTTTTGTCCTAGGCTACAAAATAATTCATATACAAAATAAACAAAATGATTTTAATTTATTATACTTGCATTATGCTAATTAGAGTACTAAACAACATATTTTTCATGAGAATTGTCATTTGCTATCCAAAATTTTGTAATTTCTTATTGTAAAAATAATGGTTGTAGGAAGAAGAGGGTGTGGCTAGGAACATTTGAAACAGCAGAAGAAGCAGCAAGAGCTTATGATCAAGCTGCCATACTAATGAATGGTCATAATGCCAAGACTAATTTCCCAAGAGATACAATTAACAACAATCCAATTAACTCAACTGAAGATCGAAAAATGACACAATTTAGATCAACATTGTCGGAGACACTTAGCGCGAAGCTTAAGAAATATTGCAAGGATCCTTCTCCATCACTCACTTGCCTTCGACTAGACACCGATAATTCACACATTGGTGTATGGCAAAAGAGAGCCGGGAGTTGTTCCGGATCAAATTGGGTAATGAGAGTCGAACTTGGAAAATCTTCAATAATTTCTACGGAAAATAATAATGTTTTGGTTCATAATTCACCATCACCATTATTACCATTTTCATCCTCTTCTTCTTCATCTTTGTCAACCTCGTCGATTTCAAATGTTAGAGATGAATTGAGTGAGGAAGATAGAGTTGCATTACAAATGATAGAAGAGTTGCTTAATTGGAACCCTCCTTCAATAGTAATTTAACAAATTAAATTATTTATAAAAAAAAAAAAAAAAGGAAGATTTATATTTATACTTAAAAACATAATATATGGAGTGTGTTTAATTACTCATTTTCTTGCCTAGCTATAAAAGGGTTAAGTTGAATAAAGTGGCATCAAGATAAGGTATGTACGTACAATTGTACATAATATTATTGTTTTTGGTGTCTCATATAATTATATAAATGTCAATGTTGATCTCTACATAATGTTAGTATATTCTCAAACTCATTAAGGAAGTTGCATGTATGTATGTACTAATGTACACAAATTGTTAGAGGTGTATCTATATTTCCGACATATATATATAGTTTGTAATTTGTATACATTATCCTTTGTGCAAATACGTTGAACGAATGTGGATGAATCTTTTTTTTTTTTTAAACTAAAGAAGATGTGTATTTTGTGATATGTAAGATGTAGCTAATGTAGGTGTAATACATTTTATTATATATTTCTGTAATAGAATAAGATGACCTGTTGCTTCTAAAGTTTAAACAATTAGAAGTGAAATTAAATATAACTATCTTTATTAAAATCGATTTAACTTAATTCAATTTTGTCGTTTTGGACTAATTAACCCAACAATTTTTCTTATCATATACTCCTTCTCCTCAATCATTTGTTTGCCTTTCAGTAAAATATTCATCACAAATAATAAAAAAAGGCAAACAAATGACCGGGACGGAGGGAGTAAATTTACCTTATAAACCTCAATAAACCCACTTTAAATATTTTGATTTAAAGAGAAACTTTTTAATTTTTCTTATAATTTGTATTGTAGAGGAATATGTATGTATCTCTTCTATGGCGGATTTAGATAAGTTGGTACTAGTTTGAGATCATTCCACAATTGAAAAAAGAAAAAAGAAAAAAAATTACTACATGCATTTTGTCAAATGACCACAGTTGATATAAAATAACTTAACTAATAAAAAAAGGCCCAACGAAGCAAAAAGTAGTTGCTAAATACTAGTACTAACACAAAAATACTAGGAATTTTTTGGTGTTAACAAAAATATACCAAATGAGAGGCGCATTATCGTCATCTACGTGCATAGTTAATAAATTTATATAAGGGGTCCAAGGAAATTATTTCTACAACAAATTCGTAGAAAAAAGGTAATGTTCCATAGATTTTATTAGGAACTCTTAAAACTAACCTTTGTTAATGTGGTATTTTCTTTTCATGAATATATTTTTGTATCAAACAATGCAAAAACGCATCGCCACCTTATTTGATTGTGTTTTTTAGAAGAATGCAAAAAGGGGTTGGAGCAAACTTTTTGTAGCAAATGGGTACACACACGATTTTAGAGTGCTACGTATCTAACAAAAGGCACTTATATGTTTAGGAAGTTCAAAGTAAAGTTGTTATTTTACGTAACAGGTTTGCTCTTGACACATAACACAACACAATCACTAAAATAAGTATCATTATAAAATAAAGCCAAAGCAGCTTTGCCTTTTTCATATTTTCGGGCATAAGTTAGTGTTTTTTTGGAGGTTAATTATGACGATTACTAGAGTCAATGTTTGAAACAACTACTTTACCGTTGAGTCTTGATCCTATGTGAACATTAAAAAATTGTTTCTTCTATACCTTCCTCATGCTTGAATTGTCACATGTAAATCCCCACTTGAACGGACATCACAAAACAAGAGAAAAATTTCTTGTTTGAAAATTATGCTTACTATGGTTTTGGGAAAAGAGATGAAGATTGAATAATAAGGGGTTGTTTGGTTACCCACTAAATAACATAGGAACTTAAATTCATGTGAATTGTAAAATGGGCATGTTGTTTGGTTGCCCCAATTCACATGAATTGGAAGTTCCCATGAATTTCAATTCCTCCATAATGGAGGAAGTGGCTTACCTAGGTCCCCCTAGGTAAGTTGGAATGCCTACATGAATTACACTTCCTCCATGGCAACCAAACACTATTTACTAATTTACATGAATTCTAAAATCATGTGTTTTATGACTTCCTAGGCAATACAAATTCCCACATGCAACCAACCAACCCCTAAGATTGATGTTATTGGAAACATATAGGTGGATGAGAAATATCAGTTAATAGATTATACAACTGGTTATACAATATGTGCATATAACCTTTTCAATTTTGTCGAGTTTTGTTAAAAAGGTTTTGAGTTTTATTAACGAAATTGTCGAGTTATATTACAAAGTTATTAACCTTAAAGGAATAAATCTTAAACTCGATAACTTTGTAAAATACTTCCTCCGTCCCGGTCATTTGTTTGCCTTTTTTATTCTTTGTGAAGAGTATTTTAATCAAATGCAAACAAATGACTGAGACAGAGGGAGTAACTCATAACTTGTAAAATAGCTCGACAATGTTATCTAATACCTCAACAATTTTTAGATAATTGTACTATAACCAATTGTAGAATAGTATTTGTGAAAAAGACTGCATCAAAAAATATTTTTGTAAATCGAAAATACATATGTTGCCAATGTTGGTATCTTTCACATCGGACGATTGCAAATTTTTCCTCAACAAATCATATTTGCTTTATCCAAAAAACAGACCAAATCATATTCACGTAAACAATTTTCAAAGATCTTGTCCAAAAAAAGACATATATTCATTTAAACATAATTATTCAATACATCATTATCATTTTAAAAGTACTAAACATGCATCTTTCACAATTATATATAATGAAATGTCTTTGAAATAGCCCGCTTAATTACGACCTCTCTAAACTACTTTATTTGGGATTATGATGGTGATCTGACTAAAACATTGAAGTCGATCTTATTCTATATATGATGATGCATGTCCTATTAGAGCATCTTCAATGATTTAGCTTACAAAATTGCAAGTTAGTAGCTCAACCATTTGAGTAGTCCATGTAAACTAACTTTGCTTAAAATGACCTACAAAACTTTTGAGCTAGTAGCTACATGGAACTACTTGCTTAAATGGACCCACAAGAAACTGTAACCAATAGAAAAATATGGATCACATTAGTAAAATTTTAATTTTATGTTGGAATAGAAATTGAATAAATAAATAGATAAGTGTTTTAAGTGGGTCCAATTAAGCTAATTGTAAGTTGGCTAAACCATTGGAGTAAATTGTACTAGTTTAAAATTGTTATAGCTTACAAAATTGATGTGGCAACGGTAAGCTAGTAGCAACTAGCTTACCATTGGAATGTTCATAAGGAAGAAAACAATATAAGGTTGTATCCTCATTTCCACCAATGTTATATTGTTAGGACTCTTATCAATGTATCTATTCGTAATCATAATAGTTCTTTGATAAGGAAAAGTATGTTCAAGAACATTAAATATATATATATATATATATATATATCTATAATATATTATATATCTATATCTATATATATATATATATTTAATTTATCTACTCTCAAACAAAATATCTACGGAGTATTTACTAAATATTTGACATTTAGCATTTGACTATGTAAGACTGTATTGCTAAAACATTAACACGGGCACTCAGTAAAGTAGTAAAACTCTTATAATCAAAATTGGCTCATGATATAATATTCCTTATTTCTTAACTTGCATTATAGAGAGCAACTATATGTTACAATCATATAAATATTTGAACTAGATAAAACTAGAACTTAGTCGTTAAAAATTTATTATAATGAGTCAAGTTATATAGAGTTATTTGAACCCACCTCTATATAGAGTCAAGTTATAATGAGTCCACCTTTAAAATTGAGTTCATGAGTCCTCATCTTGCCCTTTGGATGAAAGAGATGGAGGGACAAGATTAGTACAAGATGGAAAGCTAAGATTAAAAGAAAAATGAATGGACAAGATTAAAACAAAATGAAGGGACAAGATTAGAACCAAATGAGTGGGTTTTAATTACTTCCACCTACATTACGAGTATAACTTCAACTATTATTTTTGTAACTTCAATCATTATTTGTGTAACTTCAAAATAAAATGTGATTTCGAGTATATAAATTTGAATTTATGTAACTTTAAGATAAGTTTATGTGATTTTTAACTTTTTATGAGGGTAACTTTAGTCATTAAGAGTGTAATTTCAACCATTATTTGTGTAACTTCAAAATAAAATGTGATTTCGAGTATATAAATTTGAATTTATGTAACTTTAAGATAAGTTTATGTGATTTTTACCTTTTTATGAGGGTAACTTTAGTCATTAAAAGTGTAACTTCAACCATTATTTTTGTAACTTTAAATTAAAAAGTGATTTCGACTATATAAATTTGAATTTATATAATTTTTAAAAAAATTTATGTGATTTTAGTTTTTTTGAATGTAACTTTAATTCTCAATTGTGTAACTTTAAGTTAAAATATGATTTAATTTTAACATTTTTATAAGCGTAACTTAAACCTTTATTAGTGAAACTTTATTTATTAATTGTGTAACTTTAGTCAATTATAGTGGAACTCATGTTTAGGTAACTTTAGTCTTTTCTAGTGTAACTTCAGTCCATACTAATGTAACTATAGTCATTAATTAAGTAACTTCAGTCCTTAATAAGATAACTTTAGTCCAGTGCAACTTTAGTCCATAATTGTGAAACTTTAGTACATACAAGTGAAACTTTAGTCCATAATTGTGAAACTTTAATACAATACTAGTGAAACCTTAATACAGTACTAGTGAAACTTTAGCCCATACTAGTGAAACTTCAGCCCATACTAGTGAAACTTCAGCCCATACTAGTGTAACTTCAGCCCGTACTAATGTAACTTCAGCCCATACTAGTGTAACTTTAGTACATACTTGTGAAACTTTAGTACATATTTGTGAAACTTTAGTAAAAACTAGTGAAACTTTACTACATACTAGTGAACAAACAAGATCTAATCGACCAACAAGATCTAATCGACCATTAACCTCCTCCTTCGTCACCAACAACTATAATCGACCAACAACAACAAAAAAACCTAGATCTAAAAAATGAACAAACAAGATCTAATAAAAAAATAAAAATAAATAAAGAGACTGAAAAAAAAAAACACTACACTATCAAATGAAAAGTGAAACTGAAAAAAAAAAAAACTAGATTCAGAAAAAATAAATATAAAATGAAAAAATGAAATCTAAAATTAACAAAAAAAAACATAAGAAATCTGGAAAAAAAAAAAACAAGATCTAAAACTGTGGTGGTTATTTTTTTAACCAACACCACACTACAAACCACCACTCCCCCCACACCAACCACCACCAACGTGGTCCACCATCATTGACACAAAAACAGACACATTTTTTCATATTTGAAAAAGAAAAAAAAAAGACACCAACTCCAAACAAACCACTAAAAAATATGACACCACACACTTATTTTCAAATCTGAAAAAAAGAGAAAAGAAAACGGAAACTAAGACCACTAAAAAAAAGTAGATCTAAGGCGACGGGAAAAGGGGAGGAGGGAGGAGGAGGCGGCGGGAGACGTGGAGGAGGAGGCGGCGTGAGGTATTCGGGAAGAGGTAGGAGAGGGAGGGAGGAAAGTGATGGCAAGGTGTGGGCAGGTTGGTGTGGCCGGTGGCGACGGGTTTGGGGGAGAATGCGATGGTGATGCTCGGTGGTGTGGAGGTTGGGGAGTGGGGGTGGTGTGGCGGTGAAGGAGTGGCGGTGGAGGAGTGGCAGTGGTGGGCTGGTGTGGCAGGGAGGAGTGACGGTTGTGGCCTGGGGCTGGTGGTGCTCGGCGGTGGTGAGGGAAAAAGGGGATTTTTTTGGGTTTTTTTTAGAGGGAGGTAGAGAGAGAAGGGAGGTAGAGAGATAATGGAAAATGTGGGAATGAGAGAAATTGAGTGAATGAAGGGTATAAATATTAGGGTTTGAAAAGGATAGATTGTGTGTGTCTCACAATCTTGGCTCTCTATTCTGTTTTAATCCTAACCATTCATCATCTTGATCCAAGGGTTGAGATAAGGACTCAAGGACTCAAAGATAAGGGGGAGACTCATTTGAACCCACCTCTCTCTCTCTCTCTCTCTCTCTCTCTCTCTCTCTCTCTC